>JAJPUD010012047.1:368-51276 GCA_023553655.1 Myrmecobius fasciatus
GCAGGGGTAGCAATCCTGATCTCAGACCAAGTAAAAGCAAAGATAGATCTAATTAAAACAGACAAAGAAGGAAATTATATCTTCCTAAAGGGTACCATAGACAATGAAGCAATATCAATACTAAACATATATGCACCAAAAGTGGTATAGCAAGGAAATTCCTAGAGGAAAAGTTCAGAGAGATGCAAGAAGAAATAGACAACAAAACTATAATAGTTGGGGATGTCAACCTCCCTCTCTCAGAACTAGATAAATCAAACCACAAAATAAATAAGAAAGAAGTTAAGGAAGTAAACAAAATGTTAGAAAAGTTAAGTATGATAGACTCTTGGAGGAAATTAAATGGAGACAGAAAGTAGTTTACTTTTTTCTCAGCAGTCCATGGAACTTACACAAAAATTGACCATGTGTTAGGACACAAAAACCTCAAAATCAAATGCAGGAAGGCAGAAATAATAAATGTATTTTTTTCAGATCATGACGGAATAAAAATCACATGCAATATAAGGCCAGGAGAAAATAGACCAAAAAGCAATTGGAAACTAAATAATTTTATCCTAAAGAATGAATGGGTGAAACAGCAAATTACAGACACAATTACTAATTTCATCCAAGAGAATGAAAATAATGAGACAACATACCAAAATTTGTGGGATACAGCCAAAGTGGCAATAAGGGGAAATTTTATATCTCTAGATGCTTATTTGCATAAAATAGAGAAAGAGAAAATCAATGAATTGGGCTTGCAACTAAAAAAGCTAGAGAAAGAACAAATTAAAAACCTCCAATCAAATACCAAACTTGAAATCCTAAAAATAAAAGGAGAGATTAATAAAAATTGAAAGTAAAAAAAACTATTGAATAAATAAAACTAAAAGTTGGTTTTATGAAAAAACCAACAAAATACATAAACCTCTAGTTAATTTGATTAGAAGAAGGAAAGAGGAAAATCAACTTGTTAGTCTCAAAAATGAAAAGGGAGAACTTTCCACCAATGAAGAGGAAATTAGAGTTATAATCAGGAGTTACTTTGCCCAACTTTATGCCAATAAATCTGATAACCTAAGTGAAATGGAGGAATACAAAAATATAGATTGCCCAGATTAACAGAAGAGGAAACCAATTACTTAAATAGTCCCACTTTAGAAAAAGAAATAGAACAAGTCATTAATCAACTTCCTAAGAAAAAATCCCCAGGACCAGATGGATTTACATGTGAATTCTACCAAACATTTAAAGAACAATTAACTCCAATATTATATAAACTATTTGAAAAAATAGGGAATGAAGGACTCCTACCAAACTCCTTTTATGATACAGACATGGTACTGATGCCTAAACCAGGTAAAACAAAAACAGAGAAAGAAAATTATAGATCAATCTCCCTAATGAATATTGATGCAAAAATCTTAAATAAAATATTAGCAAAGAGATTACAGAAAATCATTCCCAGAATAATACACCATGACCAAGTGGGAATTGTACTAGGACTGCAGGGATGGTTCAATATTAGGAAAACTATTAACATAATTGATTATATCAATAAGAAATTAACAAAAAACATATGATAATCTCCATAGATACAAAAAAGCATTTGATAAAATCCAGCACCCATTCCTATTAAAAACACTAGAGAGTATCGGAATTAATGGACTTTTCCTTAAAATAGTCAGTAGCATCTATTTAAAACTATCAGCTAGCATCATATGTAATGGTGATAAACTGGAACCATTCTCAATAAAATCAGGGGTGAAACAAGGTTGCCCACTATCACCATTACTATTCAATATTGTATTAGAAATGCTACCTTTGGCAATAAGACAAGAAAAAGAGATTAAAGGAATTAGAGTAGGTCATGAGGAAACCAAATTATCACTCTTTGCAGATGATATGATGGTCTACTTAGAGAACCCTAGAGAATCCACTAAAAAACTATTAGAATTAATCCACAACTTTAGCAAAGTTGCAGGATACAGAATAAATCCACATAAATCATCAGCATTTTTATACATCACCAACAAAATGCAACAGCAAGAGATACAAAGAGAAATTCCAGTCAAAATAACTATCGATAGTATAAAATATTTGGGAATATATCTGCCAAGGGAAAGTCAGGATCTATATGAGCAAAACTACAAAACACTCTCCACACAAATAAAGTCAGATCTAAACAATTGGAAAAACATCAAGTGCTCTTGGATAGGTCGAGCGAATATAATAAACATGGCAATACTACCTAAACTAATCTATTTATTTAGTGCTAAACCAATCAAACTCCCAAGAAATTATTTAACTGACGTAGAAAAATAACAAAATTCATCTGGAAAAACAAAAGGTTAAAAATTTCAAGGGAATTAATGAAAAAAAATGCAAATGAGGGTGGCCTAGCTGTACCAGATCTAAAACTATATTATAAAGCAGTGGTCACCAAAACCATTTGGTACTGGCTAAGAAATAGAGTAGTGGATCAGTGGAATAGGTTAGGTTCACCGGACAAAATACTCAATGACAATAGTAATCTAGTGTTTGATAAACCCAAAGACCCCAGTTTTGGGGATAAAAACTCACTATTTGACAAAAACTCCTGGGATAATTGTAAACTAGTATAGAAATTAGGCATTGGCCTACACCTAACACCATATACCAAGATAAGGTCAAAATGGATTCATGATCTAGGCATAAAGAATGATATTATAAACAAATTAGAACAATGTAGGATCGTTTACCTCTCAGACCGGTGGAGGGGGAAGGAATTTGTGACCAAAGAAGAACTAGAGGTCATCATTAATCACAAATAGGTAAGTTTGACTATATCAAGTTAAAAAGTTTTTGAACAAACAAAATGAATGCAGACAAGATTAGA
The DNA here is from genome assembly GCA_023553655.1 of Myrmecobius fasciatus. Classification (NCBI taxonomy): domain Eukaryota; kingdom Metazoa; phylum Chordata; class Mammalia; order Dasyuromorphia; family Myrmecobiidae; genus Myrmecobius; species Myrmecobius fasciatus. Next base: position 3,232 of record JAJPUD010012047.1, read on the forward strand.
AGGGTAGCAGTAAACTGGGAAAATATTTTTATATTCAAAGGTTCTGATAAAGGCCTCATTTCTAAAATATATAGAGAAGTGACTCAAATATATAAGAATTCAAGCCATTCTCCAATTGATAAATGGTCAAAAGATATGAAGATACAATTTTCAGACGAAGAAATTGAAACTATTTCTAGTCACATGAAAAGGTGCTCCAAATCACCATTGATCAGAGAAATGCAAATTAAGACAAGTCTGAGATACCACCACACACCTGTCAGATTGGCTAAAATGACAGGAAATGATAATGATAACTGTTAGAGGGGATGTGGGAAAACTGGGACATTGATACATTGTTGGAGGAAATGTGAACGGATCCAATCATTCTGGAGAGCAATTTGGAACTATGCTCAAAAAGTTATCAAACTGTGCATACCTTTTGACCCAGCAGTGTTTCTACTGGGCCTATATCCCAAAGAGATTTTAAAGGAGGGAAAGGGACCCACATGTGCAAAAATGTTTGTGGCAGCCCTTTTTGTAGTGGCAAGAAACTGGAAATTGAAAGGATGCCCATCAATTGGAGAGTGGCTGAATAAATTATGGCATATGAATGTTATGGAATATTATTGTTCTGTAAGAAACGACCAGCAGGATGATTTCAGAGAGGCCTGGAGAGACTTGTATGAACTGATGCTGAGTGAAATGAGCAGAACCAGGAGATCATCATACACAGCAACAACAGTATTACATGATGATCAATTCTGATGGACATGTCTCTCTGCAACAAAGAATTGTCTCAAACCAGTTCCAATTGTTCACTGAAGAAAACCACATACACCCAGAGAGAGGGATATGAAATATGGACCACAACGTTTTCATGATCTCTATTGATATTTTCTTGCATTGTGTTGCTTTTCTCTGATTTTCTTTTTTTTTTCTTGTAGATAGGAATTTTCTTGCATAACTTGTCAAGTATTTCTACATTATTAACATGTAGTGGACTTCCTGCCATCTAGGGGAGGGGAGGGGACTGGGGGTAAAATTTGTAATGGAAAGCTTTGTAAAGATCAATGCTGGGGAACTACCCATACATATGTTATACAAATAAAAAGCTTTAATAAACAAAACAAAACAAAACAAACAAACAAACAAACAATGAGTTTATTCAAACCAGTTCCTATTGTTCAGTGATGAAGAAAGTCATATACATCCAGAGAGAGGCCTATGGGAACTGAGTGTGGACCACAACATAGTATTTTAATGCTTTCTGTGAATATTTGCTTGCATTTTGTTTTCCTTCTTAGAAGTTTTTTTTTCTCTTTCTAGATCTGATTTTTCTTGTGATATGTATACACATATTGGATTTATCATATATTTTAACATATTTAACATGTATTAGACTACTCGCTATCTGGGGGAGGGGGTGGGGGAAAGGAGGGAAAATTTTGTTTTGCAGGGGTCAATGTTGAATAATTGCCTATGCATATGTTTTGCAAATAAAAAGCTTTAATAAAAAAAAGTCAATGTAGAAAAATTACTCTCATGTTCTGTAAATAAAAAGCTTTAATAAAAGTTTTAAAAAAATGCAAATGTAATTTTTTTACCATTGACCCTTGCAAAAATTTGTGTTCCAGTTTCTCCTCCTTCCCCCTACCCCCTTTCCTAGATGGTGGGAAATCTAATATATGTTAAACATGGTAAAAGTATATATAAATCCAATAAAGGCATACATATTTATATAATTATTCTATCACTTTCTTAAGTCTAAACAATCAATAAAACAATACATAAAAAAAAAAAAAAAAGAAAAAAGAAACAACCAGCAGGATGATTTTAGAGAGGCCCGGAGAGACTTGCATGAACTGATGCTCAGTGAAATCAGCAGAACCAGGAGAACATTATACACAGCAACAAGACTATACGATGATCAATTCTGATGGACATGGTTCTCTTCAACAATGATGTGATTCAAACCAGTTCCTATTGTTCAGCGATGAAGACAGTCTTATACATCCAGAGAGAGGCCTGTGGGAACTGAGTGTGGACCACAACACAGCATTTTAACGCTTTCTGTGACTATTTCCCTGCATTTTGTTTTCCTTCTTAGGTTGTTGTTTTTTTCTTCTCTTTCTAGATCTGATGTTTCTTGTGCAGTAAGATAACTGTATAGATATGTATACATATATTGGATTTGTCATATAATTTATCATATTTAGCATGTAGTAGATTATCTGTCATCTAGGGGTGGGGGGTGGAGGAAAGGAGGGGAAAAGCTTGGAAAAAAAAGTTTTTTTGCAAAGGTCAATGTAGAAAAATCACTCATGTTTTGTAAATAAAAAGCTTTTAATAAAAAAAAAAAAGAAAGAAAATACTATGATGGTAAGCATGGTTTGGTGAGTAGGAAAGGCTAAATGCTGTGAGCTTTCATCAATTATGAGAGCAAGGACAATTAGATTGCTAAATACATAAATTATTTGGTAATATGCACATTATAGGGAAGTGAGTAAAACCAACACTGAGATTACATTTTTTGACTTGTAGATGTTTACCTGTAGTTTCTAATATTACATAACAGGAAGTTTTTTGGAGGGAGAATGTTTGTTTTTTAATCTTAAGCAGCAGCATTCTCTTAAATAACAAAATTTTAAAAATGGAAAATAAATGGAAAATACTAATTAGAAAAATTGATTAGCTCCAATATCAATATGTTTAGAACCTTATAAAGCTTTAGCAAATTGACAATGTGATAGTTTTGTCTTCAAGTATTTGAAAAGGTTGTCATGTGAAAAATATTGGTTTTGTTTGGTCTCAAAGAACAGAAGCGGGAACAGAAGGTAAAAGGTACAACGAGAAAAATTTAGACTTAATATAAGGAAAAACTACATAATAATAATATCTAAAAGAGGAAAGAGATGCTTTAAGAAGCAAAAGGTTTCTCTTCATAGGAGGTGAAGCCTTGACACCAAAGCAGGATGACCATGTGTTAGGTATATGGAGAGGATATTCTTATTCAGGCATGAGTTGAGTATACTATCTGAATTCTCCTCAAACACTAAGAATCCGTGGCTAAAAGCCTATGGATGACATTGAAGGCTGAATGCTTGGAATTGCAGTTTAAACACTGCCCTAATCCCTACCTCTTTACTGTCCCTGGCTTTAGAATGTACTCCCTTTAATCTTGACTACCACTGTGGTGTTCAGTTTTCCTGCTCATCTCTGCTTTATCTCTCCATTGTGATATCTGCCCCAGACACCACATATTACTGCTTTTCCTAAAATTTGCTCTCCAGTGTTGTCACCTCTGCCTGCTCTCTTTTCTTGTGTTTTCAATCTCCCCTTTTCCACATTATATTTTCCACATAAATATTGGCAGAGAAGGCCATCTGGTACATCTAAGGTAGCTAAGTGGACAAAGTATAGGAGCTGAAGTACAGAAGATTCACGTTTGAAGTTTGCCTCAAACATTTACTAATCATGTGCCTCAGCACAAGCCACTTAACCTCTCAGTTTCAGCTTTTTTTCATCTATAAGATGGAGATAACAATTGCACCTACCTTACAGGGTGGTTGTGAGAATGAATGAGATAATGTATGTCAAACACTGTATAAATATTCTGCTGTGCAGAAAACCCAACATTTCAAAAAGGCTGTGAAACTTCTACTAGGATCTTAACTCACAGAAAGACTGCTCTGGGCTTTTGTGACCCATTTCATAAAAGTTAAGCCTTTGGCAGTTTAGATTTTCCTTAAGTGGTCAGAGTAACAATCAATCCTCATAACATCCATAAATGGCATAGTTTCTTTTCCTTTGCAGACCACATGGAACTACTTTATAGATAGTCAAAGTGACAGTTGTTCCATAATTAGTGAAACAAAGCTTGAATTCACATAGTATACCTTACAGACTGCTCCCACTGGATCAATATAAATAGCTATGATACTTTAATAAGTTTTCATGGTGGTCCAGGTGTAAACTGACCTGCTCCTGGGTCATCTTCTGCAGCTCACTTTCCCAAGCTGCCCGATCATCATCCAGGTGATAGGAGGCAGGTGGAGTTAGTCCTCGCAGAATCAGGGGATCTCTGTCATGGCAGAGAGACGTCAGATGTCCAATGTACAATTTCAATTTGCTGCGGTTCTGGTCAAGTTCTAAGAGGGGCTGGATTATCTGAGATGAAAAAAATAGGGACTGTCAAAGAAGATCTGGCTGAAAAAAATTGAAAAATCTTTTGTAAATTCCTTTTTAATATGCCTCAAAAAGCAAAAATGTAAATAAAATTGTCCACCCCCCTCAGACATTCTAATTACACTTAATTTCATGTAATTACTAAAAACACATTTTTCTATCTCTGAGATAAGAAGGGAGAGACTGCTGAACTTTTCATTAACATAAGAACCAAAAATTACATTTGGACGAAAGATTAACACAAAAAAACCCCAACCCTAATGGGTATCAGAGATGACAATCCTAATGTACCTGTTACTTTATGGCTTTTATTGTGCCATTCTCCACTGGGCCAATCTAAAAAATAATGCTATTTTAAGAGATTCTTATGAATTTATTTACAATAGAGGCTAGTGGAAATTTCTCACTTGAAAGACAGGATTACAATTTATATGACTCTTTTACCTCTACAGCTACTCTGTAGAAAATAGTGTTTTGTCTGAGTACAATGAGTGAAGTGAGTTGTTGCCAAATTAATCCTTGAATTTCCCACATAGATCTTTTGAAATTTTAGTTAAAAAATTCTCATAGAGAATTAGATGCCTGACTCGAGTCCAAAACTCTGTACTATTCCCAGTTCTATGAATTATTCTAAGCTTATTTAGCCTTATGGAGCCCTGAAAAGTATTTCTATATTTAGCTTTTCTTGGGTACTATTCCTCTGATTTCCCTCCAGGAATACATATGATTTAGGATCTCATTTTATAGCTATTCCTTATATTTTTAGTCACACCTAAAGTAGTAAAACAAAGTCTGATGTTTAAGAAGGGAGTCTAGACAAATCTTACGTATCAGATCATTGTTAGAGAAGCACATGCCTGATCACAAAAGGCTGACTGGACAGCCTTACCAAAATGTTGGCAATACTCAAAAAAGCTCTTCTGATCTGTAAGGCTGAGATTTGCACCTGTTGTCCGTTGGCAAAATACCTCTGAACCTACTAATGAATGGAGTGCCTGATAATTTCTCAGAAACAAAGCTTAGTATTTTCCTTGATGACATTACATTTTCCCCTTTATTTCCAAATAGTTCTGCACCTTTCCTTTTATCTTGACAATAATTCAAAAGGTTAACTATTATGGAATGAGAAAAAAGGGCTCCACTAAGTGGCTATCTAAAACAATTCACTAAAGACTAGAATACAGATCATACATAATAAATTGTGACCACTCTAGGAGACATCTGATATTACAATTACACCGCACAATTACATCTAGTAATTATATTATTAGAGTACATCAAAGATTAGGGAAAGGAGCTGGTTTACATATAGCAGACAAATATACAGAAACTAATAAAGGTTAAAAATACCAATTATCATTATTTTGATTATTAAAGAATAGCATTAGGATAAAAATTATAACACTTGGTGCCCAACAGCCTAATCAGTAGACTAATGAGACTAGCTTTCTGCTGGAATTTCCTTTCAGTTATAGGTATATAAACCACTCATCAATCTTGGAAAGCAAGTATTGTTTCAATTAAGAATAGGACTCTCAGACTCAACTAAAAAACTACTAGAAAAAACTCACAACTTTAGCAAAGTTGCAGGATACAAAATAAATCTTCAGCATTTTTATGTATTACCAACAAAGTTCAGCAGCAAGAGATACAAAAAGAAATTCCATTCAAAATAACAGATGATAGTATAAAATATTTGGGAATCAATCTGTCAAGGAAAAGTCAGAAACTATACGAACTAAACTACAAAACACTTGCCACACAAATAAAATCAGACCTAGTCAACTGGAAAAACATTAAGTGTTCATGGGTAGCCTGAGCGAATATAATAAAAATGACAATACTACCCAAACTACTTTATTATTTACTTATTTAGTGCCATACCAATCAAATTCCCAAGAAACTATTTTACAATTCTAGAAAAAACAGTTCCAAAGTTCATTTGGAAGAACAAAAGGTCAAGAATTTCAAGGGAATTAATTAAAAAAAAAAAAAAAAAAAAAAAAGGCTGATGAAGGTGACCTTGCTGTACCAAAACTAAAACTATATTATAAAGCAGCAGTCATCAAAACCATTTGGTACTGGCTGAGAAACAGAACAGTTGATCAGTGGATAGGATATCAGGACAATCTAGGCAATAACTTTAGCAATTTAGTGTTTGACAAACCCAAAGACTCCAGCTTTTGGGATAAGTACTCACTATTCGACAAAAACTGCTGAGAAAATTGGAAACTAGTGTGGAAGAAATTAGGGCTTGACCCATACCTAACACCACATACCAAGATAAGATCTAAATGCGTTCATGATCTAGATACAATGAGTGATATAAGCAAATTAGAGGAACATAGGATAGTTTACCTCTCAGACCTGTGGAGATGGAATAAATTTATGTCCAAAGAAGATTTGGAACTTTTAACTGAACACCAGATAGATGATTTTGACTATATTAAGTTAAAAAGTTTTTGTACAAACAAAACTAATGCAGACAAGATTAGGAGGGAAGCAACAAATTGGGAAATCATCTTTATATGTAAGGGTTCTGATAAAGGCCTCATTTCTAAAATATATAACTATCTCATATTTATAAGAATTCAAGCCACTCTCCAATAGATAAATGGTCAAAGGATATGAACACTTTTCAGTTGATGAAATTAAAACTATTTCTAGTCATATGAAAAAGTGCTCCAAATCACTACTGATCAGAGAAATGCAAATTAAGACAACTCTGAGGTACCACTACACACCTGTCAGATTGGCTAAGATGACAGGAAAAGATAATGACGAATGTTGAAGGGGATGTGGGAAAGCTGGGACACTAATATATTGTTGGTGGAACTGTAAACGGATCCAACCATTCTGGAGAGCAATCTGGAACTATGCTCAAAAAATTATCAAATTGTGCATACCCTTTGACCCAGCAGTGTTTCTATTGGGCTTATATCCCAAAGAGATCTTAGAAGAGGGAAAGGGACCCACATGTGCAAAAATGTTTGTGGCAGCCCTTTTTGTAATGGCTAGAAACTGGAAACTGAATGGATGCCAATCAATTGGAGAGTGGCTGAATAAATTATGGTATATGAATGTTATAGAATATTATTGTTCTGTAAGAAATGACAAGCAGGACGATTTCAGAGAGGCCTGGAGAGCCTTTCATGAACTGATGCTGAGCGAAGTGAGCAGAACCAGGATATCATTATACACAGCAACAACAATACTATATGACGATCAATTCTGATGGACATGGCTCTCTTCAACAATGAAATGTTTCAAACCAGTTCCAATTGTTCAGTGAAGAAAGCTATATACACCCAGAGAGAAGGATATGAAATGTGGACCACAACATAACATTTTCATGCTCTCTATTGATGTTTGCTTGCATTGGTTTTCCTTTTTCAGCTATTTTTTATTCATGTAGATACAATTGTTCTTGCACAGCAAGATAAGTATGGAAACGTGTATACATATATTTGACTTGTCAAATATTTTAATATAATTAACATGTAGTGGACTTCCTGCCACCTAGGGGGAAGGGAAGGGACTGGGGGAAAAATTGTTAATGGAAAGCTTTGTAAGGGTCAATGTTGAAGAACTACCCATACAAATGTTATGCAAATAAAAAGCTTTAATGAAAAAAAAAAAGGCTCTCAGAAGGGAGGAAAAGGCATTAGAGAGAAGTTAAAGGGCATCTTATTGGCAAAATTCATTTAAGTACATTTACACTATGTTCTTTTTATTATCTTTTTAGATTTCACATTCACAAACACTTTTTAAAGAGCCACAATGTAGGACAACATAGCTCCATTTTATTTTCTGATTTTCTTTAGTCATGCCTCTTATAACTCCTTTCCCTAAACTGTTGACAAAACAATAATTTCTTATATTCCCAGTGGATTTGAACAACTAACTACCTTTCTTTTCAATGTTGAGAATCACAAAGGCCAGATTAATTCAGATAATGATTTCCAATGTTAGATTGTTATATATGTGCTGCACGGTTGAAAGATGTGGATTTTTATTTGAGAAATATTTTCTGTATTTACTGCACTTATGTTTCAAGCTTGAAACTGGCCATTAAAAGTGTGACCATTTTGTGGGATAAAAAAAAAAATGTGCTAGACAATAGCAATGGAAAGTTCAGATTTCTCTTTCTCTCTCTCTTTTTTTTTTTTGCTTTTTTGCTGAGGCAATTGAGGTTAAGTGACTTGCCCAGGGTCACACAGCTAGGGAATGTTAAGTGTCTGAGACCAGATTTGAACTCAGGTCTTCCTGATTTCAGGATTGGTGCTCTATCCACTGCACCACCTAGCTGCCCCAAGTTCAGATTTCTTATGATGAAATGGAACTTGAAGGGCTACTAGTTCATTGATGTATGACTAGAGGGTTATTAACAAATCTTTCAGTTCCAATTTTCAGTCATGGGCAAGTTTGTCTCTGATTTAAATCAATCACTTGGACTTGAGTCCTAACTGACAAAAATAACAGTAACAATAGTTTGAGTGGAAATGCTACTGAGGAATTTTAGAATGAAATTTGATTTTATAGCATCTAGGGCAAGAATCTATTTTATCCAGTGGCTATTCTGTTTCTCCTTTGCTCAGCAAAGGGTATTTGAAGCTTCTACTAAAAAACTAACATCTCTAAACCAGGATGTCTAGGGCACCCTGAGAGTTAAGCAGAAAATAACTATGTAATTCAGTTCCACTAGCATTTATTTAGCCTCTACTATGTATAAGGGTCTATGCTAGGTGCTGGGGATAAAAAAAATTATGAAAAATAGTCCATGTTCTCAGTGAGTTTATATTCTACTGGGAGATATACAGCATGTACAACAGTTAGGTGAATAATGTAAGGAAAAAAAGTGTACCAACAAAGATATATCAAGAAAGGCTTTCCATAAGAAATGGCACATAAACTTTGCCTTGAAAGAAGGCAGATATTGTAAGAGATGGATATGAGAAGTATATTCTAAGCATGATAGGCCTGTTAAGTAGGAGAGAATGCTAAGCAAGTCAGTTTGGCTAGAATGCAAAGTATACAACAAAGAAAAATATGAAATGTGTGGAAGTACAGGTTGAAGCCAGATTGTGAAGACTTTACATGCCCCAGTAAGAGGTTTTTATAAAGGTAAGACAAAGTCCCTGAAGATCTGAGAGGAAAGGTTATATGTGTGATATGATCAGAGAGCTGTGCTTGAGGAAGAAAATTTTGACAGTTGGCTGAAGATGGTTTGGAAAGGGCAGAAATAAGAAGCAAAGAGATCAATGAGAAAGCCTTCACAATCATCCAGGCAAGAGGTGATGAGGATCTGAATGTGACTAGTGGACATGTGAGCTGGGAGAGAAAGGTGAAGGTAAAGATATATGGAAGTAGAACATCAATATCCTATCTCTTTTGCTCCTTTCCTATCTATCATGGACTGGCTATTCAGTAAAGATAATGCATCGTATATACTCTAAAACTGCTACTGCATAATATCAAAAGTATGCAAGAGAATTAGTTTTTACAGAATGACAATGTCCTTGGATCTGAAAGCGATATATATTATTCATGTACAAACTTAATGAACTGACAAGGAAACTTGGCAATTACCATTAGACACATTAGCTACATGAATATGTCAGCTACATGGTTCCTCTGATGCTGCAAAGCTTCAAAAAATTTTACAGAATCACATAGTTGGAAGCAAATTCAAAAGGGCATTTAGTCCAGCATATACCTGAATATGAAACTCTTCTATAAAATGCCCAACACACTAGGCCTTTGCTTGAAGATCTTTAGTGAGAGAGAATCCACTGCTTCATTTTACTTCTGGATAACTCTATTAGGAAGTTTTTCTTAACATCACGATAGTAAAACAATCACCTTCCTTGTTCAGAACATTACACTTTTATTAATGCTGTCTAAAATTGTAATAGCTTTCCTGGTTGTCACAACAGTTCCATTCTGATGCCACATAATAAAAGTGCAAATGACCCTAGTTTCTTGAAAGGAAAAGTTCTGGCAAATTCTTCTAAGACAGTTAAGTGTAATTAAGAGACCAGACCTTCCTGAGGACCAACTTAGATACATATAGAAATCCCTTCACAAATAGCTTGGCAATAGTTAATTTTTTTGTTCAAAGGAGGCCATAAAACAATTACAATTAAAAAAAAAAACATTTAGTCTTACACTACCAACTTCTGCTTTTATGGTAAAGGTGGTAGAGTGATAAAAATGGGCAGAGTATGGGCTAAGAATCACAGATTGTTTAGATCATCTATAAACATTCTAAACTGATATGATCATAATATCCAATAAATAGACAAGCTATTAGATCAAGCAAACTATTGCTAAGCATTTATTAAGCACCTATCATGTATCAGGAGCTAAAAGAGCAGGGGAGGAGGGAGAAGAATGTTAAGAATCAGTTTTTATACTATCTAAAAACTGTTGGCACTTAATTGTACTTCTCTAGTAACTCATAAGAGGACAAATAACTGAGGGAATTGAAATACATCAACCTTGATATTTTAATTATAAATTAAATTAGAAAACAAAGGGAAGGCAGAGATAAATGGAAAAATAGTTCACACTTGACAGAATTGATTTTAATGTGTATCTAAAAGCAATGAGAATCATATTTCATGACACCTGTGATCCTAAGTACTTATAAAATGATTACTATGAAGATAATTGTAACTTATATTACCTAGTAGCTGTTGCAAAGGATGAATAGGTTGAGAAATTCTATGAAGAACTCAGTAAGGCCTTCCTAATGAAAACTTATACTTTAATTATTAATGACATGAACAAAAATGTATATATAAGAAAGAATGACTAAAATATATTCAAAACATAATTCAGGATTAAAAAAAAGATAATGGCTAGTCTTTATGACATAAAGAAGTCTTATGTTTACATAACATAAATAACATAAACACTTAAAAAAAAGAAGATTCAGGAAATACTTAACACTGAATGTACCAAGAGATGTCACAAAAACTAAACTGATTATATTCTAAGAGACAGGAAATTACTTAAGGATGAAATGGAAAGAAAACAGAGAAAAAGTAAAAGATTCTGCCAATGTCTCTACAGAAAACTCTTGGTGAATGAGGATTTAGTTATAATATACTGACATCACACACCTTGATATGCTGCATAAGGAAATGGTACAAAAACAATATATTATGCCTTAAAAAAAATAAAGCTTTTTATTTACAGAACATATGAGTGATTTTCTACATTGACCTTTGCAATAAATAAATAAATAAATAAATGAATGAATGAATGAATGAATGAATAAATAAATAAATGAATAGAATTGTTTTTTGTTCCAAAATTTTTCCCCTGCTTCCCCTCACCCCACCCCTAGATGACAGGTAATCTAATACATGTTAAATATATTAAATTAATATATTAAATCTTAGATATCAGATTTTTATCAGGTATTTGATACAAAGATTTCTTACCTCATTTTACAGTTTCTCTTCTTATTTTAGTTGCACGTATTTTTCTTGAACAAAAGCTTTTAAATTTTATATGAAAACTATTTTGTGGGTTTTTTAATGCTTCTTTTCCAGAGAATAATCTTTTTTGTACTATTTCTGCATCATCTCTTCCAAATTTTCTATTTTCTAATTTGCCTTAATCATTTTTTTTCTTCTTGACAACTTCCACTCATTTCTTTTCTTTTAATTCATCTATTCCTTTTCTGAACTATTATGGAAGGTCTTAGAGCCAATTTATTATCATTTCTGAGAGTCTTGTAAAATTATTACATTAAATTTTCAAGTCAATTTATTTCACCTTGTACCAATTATTCCTGGTATTGACTCTTGTCCTAGACTGGATAATCAATTTTTTCTTTTGATTTTTTTGTATGAAATGTCCTTTGTGAAATCAGCTTCTATACTAATATAGTATAACAAATCTAGCACTGTTGTAACCCAATTTCATAGTGTGTCTCAACTGTTCAGACCTCCAGGTCTGGATGAATTAGATGATCTATCTCTATTAAGGGGTGGAAGTATTCACTTCATTGACTTTTAAGGAAAATGTTGAAAGTTATCCATGTTTAAGTTTATACATACATATTTAAAAGTTATCTCTTCCTAATGGGTAGAACCTTTGCTTTTGTATTGTATTAGACAACATTATAAAGAGTCCTGTACTTCTCAGTCCCTTCCTCTTCCATAATTTCTTGCTTTCCTCTGACTATCTAGATGTTAGTAGAACTACATGAACACACAAATATTTTTCTTCTATATAATTTATCTTGGGACTCCATATTCCTTTTATCTTCTTTCTATTATTACTTTGAGACACTTGTTTTGAAGTGGGTGAAAGGGCACTTTTAGAAGTGCCTTTCATTTGACTACCTTGCAACAAGTACTGTAGTCTTTCTGGTATTTTTTTTTTGTAGTATAACATATCTTGTAGTTTCTAAACTTTTCCTTCCCCTTGATGTTTCTATTGTTATTTCTTTTTGAGGTATATGTATACAGCTGGTTCTCTTTCGATTTCTTTATTATCTTGATGAGGTAGTCAATGGCCATATCTGGCCGTATCTTCCCCCTTCCCCCCAATACTAAATATACTTTCTTTTCCCTCTCAACAAGGTCTCCATAAATATGGTCTTTTCAGTCCCATCATGGTTTTTGACCCAACTGAGGGAGTGGGGGGGGGGGGGAGAAAGTCTGATCCACTTTTTTTTTTCTTTATTAAAACTTTTTATTTGCAAAACATATGTATGGGTAATTCTTCAACATTGACCCTTACAAAGCTTTCTGTTAACAAAATTTTCCCCCCTAGTCCCCACCCCTCCCCTAGATGGCAGGAAATCCAATACATGTTAATTATGTTAAAATACTTGACAAATCGAATATATGTATACATATTTCCACGCCTATCATTGTTGGGCAAGAAAAATCATATCTACAAGAAAAAAAATCAAAGAAAGGAAACACAATGCAAGCAAACATCAATAGAGAGCATGAAAATGTTATGTTGTGGTCCACATTTCACATCCCTCTCTCTGGGTGTATATGGCTTTCTTCACTGAACAATTGGAACTGGTTTGAAACATTTCATTGTTGAAGAAAGCCATGTCCATCAGAATTGCTGATCCACTTTCTTAAAAGCTATATGAGTCGCTAATAAATTATTATTTTGCCCTGGAGAAAAAGTTGCCCTAGTTTACCCCAGTGTCATTTTACTTGCTACAGATCAAAAAATTGCAGTAGATAAAGTCAGTTCCAAAGTTGGGTAATTTCATGCAACTCTGCTCAGCACCTGTTATGTGACAACAGGATAAGGAAACAATGTATTACAGAGTAGAGAATGATTTAGATTTGAACTGATTCATCAAGAGATCAAAACTAAGGAAGGAATATGGAATCAATACCAGAGATACCATGCCTAGGAAAGTACTGAGGGGTAAAGAACTTGGAGGTCACAGTGAAGATAAAGAAAAAGGGTACTAAGGCCTAGGAAAAGATGTATGACAAATGATTATGAGCAGAGAGAGAAATTTCAGAATTCAAGAACATGAAAGTGGAACAGTATTGGGTGAAAGCAAAATCAAGGGCATGACTATCCTATTTTGTAACCAAGATAAGGTAGAGGAGATAATCGTGGGCACTGAATAGCCTGAGGCCTGGGAAATTAAGAGTATTTGAAAAAATATCAAGATATATGTTGAACTCCCTCAGTTTAAGGGCAGGGATTGAAGATGGTGAAGAAGAGTTATGAAACAGGTACTGAATTCATTCCAAAAGGAGGGAGAATGATCTGGAGGGGTTGGGTCAGTAGCTAAGGGCCACCAGGATATATATGCTGGACAACAAATTTGGGTAGTGTAAACCTCAAAGATGAAGACTTGATAAGTGACAGAGCTGGAAGGAGAGTCTGGAAGGAACAATGGAAAGAAAGGAGAATTCTAATTCTCTTACCAGATCTATAGAAAGCCAAGAAGTAAGGGAAAGAATACAACAAACAATGAATAAAAAGGATGGGCAAGAATGCATTATCACTCAGAGGAAGGTAGGTCTAACTGAATGTGATTAGAAGAAAGGAGACAGAAAAGAAGAAGTTTAAAATAAAAATTTGTTAATTAATTACAGAGTGGGAGACTTCAAGGGGAAGGGGAAGGGAAAAGAATAATCACTTTATAAATATTTCATTTGATCCTCATAACAATCCTGTGAGGGAGGTGCTATTTTTATTCCCATTTTCTAGTTGAGGAAACCAAGGCAGACAGAGGTAAAGTAATTTAGATGTACTCCTGATCCTTTAAAATATTAAACCTCTGTCTGTGCTGTTCTCCCTTAGAGCAAATGCCTCTACCTCTCCAGCCCTTTCTTCTACCTGCTGAGTTTCTGCCGGAAAACTTCATTTGTGGGAGTACCAAGGCTATAGATATTTTTTCCTCATTTGGCTCTGCTCTTTATTCTCTGAACTTTTATATTTGGATGAAAAGGGATGAGGAGGAAGCTTACTTACTTATACTACTCCCCAACCCTTTTCAGATCCCTTTTATGTATTGTCTTCTCTCTACAGAAAGTAAAACTCCTTGAGGGTAGAGTCTATCTTTGTTTTTGGTAGAATTTGTAGTGCCTAGTACAATGCATGGTGCAAAGTGTTTAATAAATACTTTAATCTACAATAAGTGTATACTATTATCAAGGGAAATAAGAAAAAGTATAAATGGAATCTCATTTTATTATAAGGCCAAAGTCACTAAAGCTTTGGTTTACAAACAGCAAAGGTAACCATGGAAACAGACTAAATAAGCAAGAAACACAAAATAAGAACAATCAAAAAACAGTAGTCCAGTGTTTGATAAATTCAGGAACACACAATTATTGAGGGAAGGACTTCCCTTTTGATGTAATTGCTGGGAAAACAGCAAACAGTTAGGCAGAAATTACATTTAGAACCAACATTCTGTACCACACAATTAATTCAAACTGGTCTCTCAATGCAAATATATACATATTCAGATATTAAAATTGACATCATAAACAAACTATAAAAGAATGGGGGGTGGTACCTGTCACAACCATATAAGGGGAATAGTTGAATTAATCAACCTAGGGGTAAAGGAGATCATAAAAGACAATATAGAAAATTTTGATTATGTAAAATTAGAACAATAAGAGACTCTGTTAAGTGGAAAAACATGACAGATGGCATGGCATAGTAAAATGGATACTGGCTAGAGGACCTGATTTCAAATCCCATCTTTGACACTTAGTACTCATATAGCCTTGGCCAGATAAATAAGTTTCCCGGATCTCAATTTCGTCATATGTAAAATTAGGAATTTGGTCTCAGTAGCTATTGTAGCTTTATTTAGATCCATGATTCTATGATCACTAATGATAATCTAATATCCAAGGTAGAGAATTAACATAAAAATATATCAAGAACCACTCTCTAATATATGTAGTTAAAGATTATGAACATCAAAAATTATGATCAGAGGAAAACATGCTCCAGATCATCTAAGTAGTAAAAGAAATGCAAATGAAAACATCTTTGAGCTTTCACTCTACACTCAACATTTTGAGATTGGACATCATATACCTTGGACTTCTGTTTTGTAATGCCTGGGTATGATAGGTAACATTTCACTTTATTTTGCTGAAAACCATGGCCCCATGCCACCAAAAGTGAGATCTTTAGATGTTATCTTCTTCTATTAGAATGTAAGTTTCTTGAAAGCAGGGAATGCTTTGCTGAATAGTACTCTTAATGTTTAGCCTAAGTATTTAGCACAAAGTAAATATTTAATATATACCTTATCTACCTAAGAAATAATATAGAGTGAAATAAGCAGAACTAAAAGAATGACTCCAATGGTGCAAATGAAAAAAATCACTATCTAGAAGCTCACAAATGAGTAAAGAAAAAGCTAATGAACAGATAATAAAAGCATTCCCTTTTAATGGCAGAGAAACAAAAGTACTATTAAGGAGAATGTTACATGCAATGTCAGATGTGCTTGTAGTATATGACAGTTGTATTTTTTTTTAATACAAGGGAATATAGGTTTATTTTTTACCTCAGAAATGATTGGAAAGGCATCAATAAAATATAGACAATTTAAAAAAAAGAGGCATCAGGCATAATGGATAGAGAACTGGTCTTAGAGACAGGAAGACAAGTTCAAGTCTTTCTTTTGACCCATACTTGCTGTGCAAGTCACTTATGAGACTCAGTGCTCCAAGATAAGGGTGTCAAACTCAAACAGAAACAGGGCTGCAGGCCACATGTTGACTCAGAAAACCACAAATTAACATTATCTGTGCTATTAACATCAATATTTTTTATTTATTTTGTTAAATATTTCTCAATTATATTTTATTTTGGTTCAGGATATACTAGGGAGTTTTGCAGCCTGAGAGTTTGATAATTCTGCTCTAGGAAACTTTCTAAACTCTTAAGTTATAGAGAAGGCAAAGACCTATATTGGTAGAAGTTTCTTCATCTTGGAGTTGCTTCTATTAATAGACTCAGATTCACTCCCTATCCCGTCTTTTTAAAAAGAATTGAAATGTTTCAAACAAACTTGGTTTGGAGGGAGGGTGAGGAAGGGGACAGAAGCAATTTTTAAGGATTTTTTTTAAAACCCTAAAGGTATCTTAATAATAAAGCAATCATTCTAAATAGAGGTTACAACCACAGATCACAAAAGACTCTTTTCCCAAACTCTATAGCCGGTGAGAATTCAGGGAATTCATAAATCACAGGGTAAATTTCTAATAAGAAACAGGGTCTAAAACTGTGTGCAGTCAAAGCAGGCTTCTGAGAAACTAGATTCCTGAAATAACTTAAGAATAAGTTCTAGTGACAGTGACCATAGAATAGCTAAGTGACTCAAAGGATAGAATTCCCGGCTTGGAGTCTGGAACATTCATCTTCATGGTTCAAATCTGACCTCAAATACCACCAGCTGTATGATCCTGGATAAGTCCCTTAGCCCTCTCTGCCTCAGTTTCCTCATCTGTAAAATGAGAAGGAAATGGCAAAGAGAGAGTTTAGATACCTTTTGGGATCAGAGCAAAAAATGAAAAGCTGTACTACATATGTATATATAAAATCAGAAATGAAGATGTTTGCTATTTGATGAAAGACATGTCACAAATGGTATCTGTTGTACCATTGCTAAAAGCAGAAATATCTAGGACACAAACTATGACAAATCAGAAACATGTGGTGCTGTGTGTGTGTGTGTGTGTGTGTGTGTGTGTGTGTGTATAAGGTGGGAAGTGAGAAGGGAATAAGAATGGGCAAGGTGATTGCAAAACAGAGGGGAAAATTTCAGTTGTCATTAGCCAGGCCTAGCAGGAAGCAGGAAGAATATTTATAAGAATTTACACAGGCTACAAGAAAATGAAAGAAAGCTAAGACATTTCTGAATGTAGAAAAGAGATTAGCTAACCAGTTGAAATATGGGAAGTATCCCAATTAGCATGGATAAAAATTTAATTGTTATATGTTGAAATGAGGCACAGCTCCCTGTGAGACAGGAGTGGATACAAAAGATCATTTGGACTTTTTTCCTATCAAAATGCCTGAGCAACCTAGGCAACAACTTTTGTATAGATTTTATTATTCTAGTTTGTAATGCTACTTCCTCACCCTCATCAAAGATCTAATCAAATGAGCAATATTTAAATTTTCTTGGATTTACTTCTGCCAGAATCCATGAGGAGATCATATTCATAAAGCAAATTTTTCTTGAAACTTTTATACACCATGAATACATCCAACAAATGTATTTTGTTGTTAAAAGTGTTAACTTTCTGGAGTATGCCCTCTTTCACCTTGGGAACTCTCTGGGATGCTTTTTGGTTTGTTTTATTTTGTTTTTGAATGGGAAAAGTAAAAATAAGGAATGTTGCTTTCTCTATCTACTTTATCTGTTTAAGAGCAAACATTCCTATGAAATATTTGAATCACAAAATACAATTGGTAATTTTAACAAGTTGTTCTACTAGGAAAAGTTTACTCTATTTAGCACAACCCAGACCCTGTTAGGCATTTGTTAATAGTTTAGCATTATCATACAGATCAATATAATTAAAAATGCACATTTTGGAACACTTTTTCATGTAAGGCTACAATTTAGTGGTACTAACAGCATTCTATAGGAAGGTCCAAGGTGGTACACAACTGGTGATTTTAGAACTCATGGCTGAGGTGATCTAACAAAGAAGATCTAAAGCAAGGGGATTTCAGGACTACATTATGAAATCTGAATCTAACAAGAAGCAACTTCAAAGACCAAGTACAACTTGAAGCTGAACTACTTCTACTAAATCTCTGATGAGTGACCATCTAATAAGAGGAGATTTAGGGCAGCAAAATCTAGTGCAGCTCATTATAACCCTGGATAGCTCTAATCTATAATTGTTCTTTACATCCTATATATATCTACTTCTTTTCACTTTTCATGTGCTGCTCCTAATTCTGTCTATTAGACTCATGTGGAACAAATCTCATCTCTTAGCCATGGCAAGTCAAACCAGTTCAAGAAGCAAAGCATCCTGAGGGAGATAAAAAATGTGACAAGTCAAACTACTGGCACCAGTGATCACCATCATTCCCTCATATGTTAATGCTCCATAAATTACTAGATCTTTGTCTAGTCCTCAGCCCATCACTGAGGGAGATAATCCACTAGCTCCCCTGACACCACTAACTACCCACTAGCAACTGGGTAGCAGCTTTCCAAACTACCAGTCTGGCTTTGGCTTTTCCTGCTTGAGAAGTACCTTCCCTGGGGATATAGTTGAACTACTATTTCTATGAGTTTTCAAGTCATAGCTACTGAAGACCCAGAAAAAAAAAATGTCAGCATCTAAATCTTTAGGCACTAGTAAATGGCTCAATATCAGAAAATGATGTGATTTTTGTCACTAGATTATCCTTTCCTGCTATACTTTAAAGGCTCTAGGATCTTTTCTATCACACTTGAATCTGAACAAATCTCTTTATCGTGGAAGACAATGTGTGTGTGTACATGTACATGTAAGAACAGGGAAAATACAGAATAAATATAACATGAGATAAATACAAGGTAATCAGAAAAGGAAATAAAAGGGGAATTCTATGAAGTGGAAAGTGTTTTTCCTCCATATCTTACAGATATGGAGGAAAAACAGTGTAAAACCACGGAGAAAGGAAGAGTGTTATATATGAGGAAGAAAGAGGCCAATTTGGTTGAGCTGTAGAATGGGTGAAAAAAGAGAGTAAGTATTTTTTAGGTACCTACCTTGTACTAGGCACTGTATTAAGCAATTTATACTTAATAATAATTACTGTCAGTGTAATTTGAATGACCTCACTCATAAAATATAAAAATGCAGAATGGATTGGAAAGCCAAATCCAATGCTGTTTATTCAAACTTAAAACAGAAAAATGAACAGAGAATTAAAATAAGGAGCTAGAGCAATACCTCTTTTATTTAGATTAAGTAAAAATTAAGAATAGCAATTAGGATCTCAGATAAAACAATAATAAAAATAGGCTCTTAAGAGATAAACAGGGAAATTATCTTTTTTTTTTCCTGAGGTACTATGAGCACTGAGTTAATATCAGTACTAAATAGACAAGAACCAAATTTCTCCATCAGAATTTAAAGGAAAAGTAAATGAGTTTATAGGGAGAAATACACTATAAAACTCTAATAATGAGGAACCGCAAATTATCCCTTCTAAACTTAAATTAATGTAACCAAAAAAACCAACAAGAAAAAAGTTTCTTTGCATAATTTTCCCTTATACCAGCATCTTTTCTTAGTTTTTCACCCTTTTTTAAATAAAGAAGGTGGCAAGAGAAAAGTCGTATACTCTCAGGACATGCTCTAAGGTACAATTTACTTCTTTCCCTTTGCCTCTCTTCTCTTCACTCAGCCCCCAATTACAGGTTATCTTTCCTTTTTCTTTTTTTAAATCTCATGTTTCCCTTTTGAGCAAACTGATCCCTACTCTTTTGGTCTCAGTGCTACTAGTTTCTGACAGGGGTTTGGATCTAAGCAATACAACTGTGGGCTTGCCTCTGGTTGGAGTTCCATTAGACAACTGTTATCAACCATTATCAGTCAAAAGCTCTACAGGTTGAGAGTAATGGAACTACTTGTTCCCTTTTGGTCTAGAGAACAGAAGCGAGAAGCCTCTTTGCCCATTTTGCTTTGTTCCCAGAGCCAGAGCTTTATAACTGTTTCTTGCTTCTAAACTTGTTCCTCACTCTATAGCACCTTTAAATACTCCACACTCTGGACCACTATTCCTTGGTATTGATCCCTGCCTCAGTGTTCCTGTGACCTGAAAGTGGGTGCTGAGTGACAGAGATAGCCACTGGCATTTATTTGGCCAGGACTCTCTTACTTAATCTGGGATCTTCTCTTGCTAGGATGCCCTCATTTCCTGCTTCCTGGAGTACTCTATGCAGCCATCGTGATTTCACACAGTCCCCATTATCCAGAGACCTCTTTGTTTGTCTTCCTATGACAACTTGGGCTGGAAAAATGATTTACTGCAATCTTTTCTTGGATTTCTCTATCAGAACTCACAGCTGTGGACAGAGATTTTCTATATAGAGATGTACTTTTCCTATTAGTCAACCATTTAACTTACTTCACAATCATAAATTTAGAAGTAAAAGGATCTTAGAAGTCACTGAATTCAAACTTCTCATTTTACAGATGAGGAAACTAAGGCACAAAGAGATGAAGTGACAACTTCATAGATGTAACCTTTTAGTCATGGTTGTTAACTTTTATTCTCAATTCTTTTTTTTTAATCAAACTTTTTATTTGCAAAACATATGTATGGGTAATTCTTCAACATTAATCCTTACAAAGCTTTCTGTTACAAAATTTCCCCCTCTAGTCCCCACCCCTCCCCTAGATGGCAGGAAATCCACTACATATTAATTATGTTAAAATACTTGATAAATTGTTATTCTCAATTCTTACTAAATAGTCTTTAATTAGTAAGTGCTTAGAGATCAAAGGCTGTTATTCTTACTTTTCAAAGTGCTCAATTCATTAGAATACTTAAGTTAGCAAATCAAACTTTATAAATATTTAAGAAATAGAAAATTCCAAATTTAAGAACAGCGATGGGAGGGAAGGGAAAAGCATGTGCATAGATATAAGTTCCTAATTTCTACTTATAAAATGATATTTCTTTTTTCTTACCCTTTCCTCCCATTAAGACCAACCATTATTTTATTACTACTAATGTTATTTTCCCTTCATTTTCTTTCCAGCCAGTGTTCCTTTTGTTATCAGAGAATATAACAACCACCAGGAGGAACAAATGCTCTTGTCAAACTTCAAATTGATCAGCCAAATGAAAATATTATTCACGTATTACCTACTTGCTGGAGCTCTTCATAAATAGCTGCTGGTATAAGTACTGACACGTTATACTCTTGTACATGGTAGTGCTACTGATAGAAAAAGAAACCTTTCTCTAGATCATACGAACAATTTGTCAATATCATTCATCCACAATTCCCTCCTTTATTCAGCAGCTTCTCTTTAAAGCCCACTACAAGGCCATCATGAAGCCGATTCATATTATTATCTATGTTCAAAACTCTGTATGTATTATAAACATTTTCAACATATCCAAATTTCTTCGGCTTTCATTTACAAAAGCTTGTTCACCAATTCATAAAATCAGTAACTGTTTAAGTATCTCATATGTGCAAAGCTGTATTCCAGTGTTAATATGATAGTAATACTATAGAGTCACATGTTGCTTTAAGTATACATGCATACAGCGGGAGTTAATTTAGCTCTGGATAGGCTCTTATGAAATGGAACTACTATATCCTGGGGTCTCATACTACTAATTATAGCTTGTACCTTCTGGGAAAGCACAGCTGCTCATCTGGCTGGCTGCCCTTACTTGTTCTCATGTTAGTTAACAGTAGAATTAAATTAATTTAGATTATCTATGCTTTATGATCTCAATTAAAAATTTTATTTACTTCAACAGTTCTCTGGCAGGAGTTAATGCAGTATCTCAGCATCTAATAATGAAATTTAATGAGGAAAGAGTATACATTCTTTTATGCCAGGGAGAGAAACATGACTAAAGTTTTTATGATTTTTTTCAACTATTTGTACCTTTTTCCCTAAGTTATTGTTGTTCAGTTGTGTCTGATTCTTAGTGAGTGCATTCTGATTTTTTTTGGTGCTTCTCCTCTTCCCCCCCAAAGATACGAAATAAGAGGAGTGAACATGATTGATCTAGGTACATTCCTTGGCATAGAGGTTCTTAGAAGATCTGACCAATCAAAGGAAGACCTCTCCAGGGGTAGAGTGAGAAGTGAGAAAGCATTGGGTTATGTTGGAGGAAGAAATACAGAGAAGCAAGAGTGGAGTTCAAAGAGGAATGAAAGATTCTTGGGAAAGGATGCTCTCTATCATTTACGTGACAAATGATCATCCAGCCTTGAAAACTTCTAGTGAGATGGAGCCTATCATCAACTCCTAAGGTATAGTCTATTTTACTTCTGGACATTTGACTAAGAAAATTATTACTTTTTTTCCGGACTCTCTCTCTCTCTCTCTTAGGCAATTGGGGTTAAATGACTTGCCCAGGGTATTAAGTGCTAAGTATCTGAGACCGGATTTGAACTCAAGCCCTCCTGATTTCGGGTTGGTACTCTATCCACTGTGCCATCTAACTGCCCCTGTTCTTTCTTTTGTGAGGCACACTAACTATATCTTAATATAGTTAAAAATAATGCATGTTTTCTTTGGGTTTTTGAAGGCTATTCCAGCAAAACAAAAAGTTCTGCTGGATTCTACCAAGACAAAAAAGGTTTAAAACATGAAGCTAGAAGCAAATTGATCTTGATATGAGAGGATCAAAATAACTAAGAATTAAGTAGGTTGAGTAGGATTTAGCAACAAAATATGGAAGAAAAAAAAAAAAAGGCTCTCAGGCCCAAGTGCTTGCCATGACCATGGTATGTACAGTATAACAAAGGGATTCTAGGTGCTTAACCATTTCTAAAAATTAACTTACTTGTTGGTATATTACCTAAATCTTTAATTATGACAAAAGAACTAATTTATTCAATCTATGAAGTATTAGCTAATGGGCTATATGCTGGAGATATTAGGATAAAGAAGGCAACAATTTTTATTTGCAAGAAGCAAATTCTAATGGCAGTGATAACATACACATACATGTGTGTAATATATAATATATATGTGTTTATAAGAATATATACCATAATATAAAGTCAATAAATACAAAACTTTTTCAAAATAGTTAAATAAAAGGTCATTTGGAAGGGCATTAGCAGTTGATGGGGAGGACCAGGAAAGATTTCATGCAGAAGATGGACACTTGAGAGGATTTGTAAAGGAGAGGGAGATTCAAAGAAGCAAGACTTTCTGATGCCAGGCGTGGCCCTCTATTCACTGGGCCACTTAGCTTCATAATTTGTAAATATGATTTGTATGCCAGAAGTAGTTAATATTTACATGCCAGAAGTAGCATAAATTTATCATTAAGTAGATGTAGAAACATAAAAGGAAAGGACCAGTCCTGTAATGAAAGAAAGGGTTATCACAGAGCCCTCATGCTATAGTACTGTAATGTATAGTAATGTTGAAAGACCCAGAAGGTCCTCAACACATTGGGTGGAAATCTTGTGGAAGATCTATGGGAGTATACAGAGAAGAGTTGCACAGAAAGAAAGCATGAATGCGTTGTGATATGTATCACTGAATAAAACATCTATATTGATGACATCACAGATTCACTCAAGAATTTTATTTCACTAAGTTCTCCTGATAGGATTATAATTCTTAGAAAGTTCATAATATTTGAATTTATCAAAGTTGTGGATGACCCAAAGAGCTGTGCACAAATAGGCTGCAACATATTTGAAATGATGATAAAAGGAATATTTCAGTGAATTTTTGAATGTAATGATAAGAAGTACTTGAAACAGTCTAACATTTCTAAAGCACCCTCTCTATGCCATTATGTTAACTTCTATGAACATAAATATAACTTAGACAGCCCACAAAGAGGTTACAATCTTTAGCCAAATTCATTATGATCACAAATCAGTAACATATAAAATAAATGGACAATGCCTTTTTTTTTTTTAAATAAAGAGGGAGAAGGTTCTAATTAGTGGGAGAAGCAAGGCCTCTTGAAGAAAGTGGCACTTGAATTAATCTCCAGAATATATCTTTTCTATATATATTTGGTCCCATCTGGCAACTTTTCCTTTCATGTCACTTCTGCCTCTTCTTTGAGAGCATAAATAATTGTAATGTTAGAGTTCATGTATGATTTTTCTTTTGTCCTTGGTAGTTTATTATCATAATCTTTACAGATCTTTTCCATTTTTATTTGCTGCAGATTTTCTGGCTATGATATATCCTCAGAAAGGCTTTGTTTGTCTTTCTTGCTGAATTTTCTTTAAACTGGTTTTATCTTTCATAGTTTTTTGTGTTTTTTTTTTTTGTTTGTTTTTTGCTTCATAAGACCACATTGCTCATCATTTGCTCATCATTTTTCTTCATACAGTATTAAAAATAAATGTATTATCTAAATATGGTGTTATGTTTGGTTGCCATCTCACTCTGCTTGGCAGGTAAGTCAAATGTTTGTTGACTAAGGTGCTTTCTAGGTGCTCTTATTCTGGCAAAAAAAAAAATTACCTATGTTTAACTTCTGAATAAATTATTATACTTGGCATAGATATCATTCTGATATCCATTTCCCATTGCCAACTACTTGTTTAACGGGGTTACTTCAACTGTGTGCTTTATTTTTTTCCTCACTGTCCTTTCTTTTTGCTTTTTACAAATTCTATTTTTATATTGAGAGGTCAATGGCCTGACTGATTTACATCAGCCAGTCTATTTTTAGGGAAAACTCCCAAACCAATAACAAGACTTTTTTGGTCTGCTAGAATATTAATCTATTTCTTTTTTAAAATGTTATTTTGCTGATTACCATATCTAGAATTAGCAATTTTTTCTTATAGTTTTCATAAAATAAAGGTGTGAGGTTTCTATGTAATTAATCTCTCTCATCCCTTTTTTTTTTTTTTGACCCAAGTTTTTCCAAACAGTTATTCAACATCTGAGGCCAGATTTGAATTTAGGAAGATGAGTCTTCCTTACTCCAGGCATGGCACTCTTCACTGTGCCACCCAGCTGCCTTTCCCCTTCACTCCCTTACATCATATTGCTATGGCAGTCCTGTGATCTTTTATCTAGATACCTTACTTTTCCTGTTTGGAAATATTCTCTTTTTATAAGGAAATAAATAGGATAAGAATTTTGGTTTAGAAATAATCTCTCTTATCACTAACTTTTTCAGGAAACTGAATATTCCTTAAAGTCAGACATAATTCACTTTATATTTTAATGTTAATAGCCTTAAATGCTCGGGCATTTTCCATATTTCTTAATTATATATGAATACTCTTGGGTCATTGTGGAAGGATGATAGCCTCAGTGCCAGGAAGACCAGATTCATGTCTCATCTCTGACACTGTGCATGGCATTTAGAGCTCTCAGTGTGCCAGAGAACTTCAGATGACTAGAAATTGCAAAGAAAGCGGTGACTTGCAGTGGTAGTAGAAGATCTCTTACCTAGGAGTTCCCTGTACCAATGAAATCACAGGTCCAATTTTTAATTGTATGTGATAGTATAAAAATCACAGACCTAGATGTGAAAAAAAATACTGTTCACTACTGTTTTATGTGCAGGATATTACTTTTAGACTTAAACCTTTTGAGGGCAGAAAATTAATTTTATATTCTTTTCACTCTTACTATGACTAGCAAAGTGCTGAGTATATGGCTGGTATTGACTAAATACTGACTTTTTTACTTACTGAATGAATTCCTGGAACTAATTTTTAGAAGAACTGATGACTGATTTATGCTTTTGAATCTCTGGGTGGCAGCAGGGCAAAGTTCACAGAAGTCATTTAGGTACTTTTTGTTTTGAGATTGCTTTGGGATTATACTCTTCACCACAGAAGTTCAATGGATGCTACAGTTAAATTGCTTTTAAGCAAAAGCAGTTGTACTATTTTCCCTTTTAGGAAAAAAAAATGTCTTCTCTGCAGTTAGGATTTTCTTATTTCCAGAAGTCTACCAACATTTTCAAATTTCACATTAGCTTTATCCAGATGAACTCTATGCTAAAGTGATCTCTGACCCATTTTTAAAAACTAAGGGTCAGGTTTTGCTTTGATTAATTTTTTATTTCAAAAACCAATCCTAATATTTATTATATGGGAGAATTTATAATGCTTCAATGAGGTAACTGTTTCCTCTAAGGTAATAACATTATTTCTATATGATAGTTTCTTCAATGTTGCTAGATAATATGTCCCACCCAAAAAAGTTCTCTAGGATATTTAATAGACTTCTATGGAAGTGCTGATAACTACACTGAATTAGCATGCTGAACACTGGGTAAATTAAAAAAGCAATAAGGAGACATTATGAACAACTAAAACTATATAAATAAACAAACAAAAAAAACTATCTTAAAACATTATTCTTCTGAAAGGTAAGATGTGCTAAGGTTTCCACAGTCCTCTCCAAAAAGACTAGAATTGGAGATATAACTATAAATACATACTTATGTATGTATATGTAAACATATACATACATATATATAGGAATATATATTTAAAATACACATAATACATTATAATATATTACTAATTAATTATATATTAATTAAATATATTAAGCAATATATAAAATATATAATATAATATAAATATATAATGTATATAATTAATCAAAACTGTTTGGAAGCTTACAGTGTTCATTAAAGCATGCAATCAACTTCCAGATTTTAGTCAGGAGAATGTATGTGTTGGTGTACATACATGCATTACATACATATACATGTGCATATATGTAGGCAACACTCCTCTTCCCCCCTCCTCATATTGAATATTGTATTTTTAAAATGCACCTTCACTGCTTCAAGGAGCTCTGGTGCTAGTTTTTAGATACTTTTGCATGACAAAATTCACAGAAACAATGCATCAAATGTACCTTCTGTACAGGAAGGAAGAAAACAACACTCAGAAGCATGCTTAGTTAGCAAAAAAAGGAAAAGATTTCTATGTCATGCTTAGCTGCATTTTCCTTGGTATTGAACAGCAAGATTCAAACCCTAGAACACTCATGACCTTCCTTTTGGCTTCCAACATTCTTTTCTAGTTCTTGTTTCCAGTCATTTTTACTGGTTATTTATCCCTTTTCTTAATGTACTTACTTAAGCTCTTGATAGTACTTACATTCCTACCAATAGCCAATTCTTTCATTAAAATCTTGAATAAAACTTTCCTACTTTGTAATGCACAGCTTAAGTTGTCAATAAGACTAAAGGTAGCATAGATGGTTGTGTTCTTCTAAGACTGTTCAAACAAGTATTGGTATAGAATTTTGTTATTAATACTGGGTCCATTTAGGTGGAAAAGGTTCTGTTTGATCCCAAAGAACAGAACTAAGAACAATGCATGGAAGCAGAAAAAAGACAAAGTTGGACTTGATGTTAGGAAACACTTCTTAATGATTACAATTGTCCAAAAGAGTAGTGGACTGTCTCAGAACACGGCAGTTTCCTCCCCACTGGAGTTAGTTAAACAGAAGTTCTATGGCCATTTGGTTGGGTATTTTATAATGGATGAGAGCTGTATTAGATGGCCACTTCGAGGTATTCCCTGAAATGCTGAGATATGGTAAAGTCCAATACTGGACAATAAAACAGGAAAAGAGATAGATCAAAGTAGTAGTATTTGGAACAAGACATGAGGCATAATAATATTTTAAATTTAGTGCTACTTTTCAATGAATAAATAAGAAAAGCATTTATAAAGAGTTTATTATGTGCCAATAATTGTGGTAAACTGGAGAATGGTTACTAGAAAAAAAGACTTCATGAGAAGTCAAAGGGATGGTGAGGTGATGCATAAGGCAGTTCACTAACATGTTCTTTCCAGGAATAAAGGTAATATTGTAGTACTGATTTGATTACTGAGTTCAGAGCAAGAGGTGAAAAACTGGTAGAGTTTGCAGAGAAAACTGATAGATTGAGGATGACTGGTAAGAGCAGACGTTAAGATGACTGTAACGGACTTTTGTAATGGAATGTCAAGCACAATTTGGTCTGGTGAATTGA
Source organism: Myrmecobius fasciatus (assembly GCA_023553655.1). Taxonomy (NCBI): domain Eukaryota; kingdom Metazoa; phylum Chordata; class Mammalia; order Dasyuromorphia; family Myrmecobiidae; genus Myrmecobius; species Myrmecobius fasciatus. The sequence continues at coordinate 31,597 of JAJPUD010012047.1, forward strand.
GACTGCTTAGATAATATTAGATTAGTTGAATTAAAAGAACAAATCCTAGAACACTAAAACATATGATACCAACTCTTGGGAAAGGTAGGATAAAAAAAAAAGGTAGGATAATAGGAATCATAACTGATGCATACTTCTATCAAGATTTGTATAGAGGTACACAGCAGATAAATGTTTCTCTGACTAGATGTCATATGGCAGAAACACTCTGACTTAAGTGAAATATTTATTTCTATTGATATCATTTGTTTTTACATTTTGAAGGAAAGATTAATAAACTACATTTAACTTTGGTATTGATATTGCTGCTTTATATCATTTAGAAGCAAATTCCCTCAATTTTAGCCTGTTCTCAAAAAACTGTGCTATTTCCCAAAGAATTTGCTTATTGGTATCAGCTATATTACTTTCCTTTATACCTTTTTGGTATGTTACTTGGAATATTCCATACAATATGTACCCATTTCCATCAACTTACCTTGATATCCTTGTCTGTGTTCCCTAATGAGTGCTCTATTCATTTTAGGCAATTTAATACCAAGGAAAGATTTCAAAAAGAGCTAATTCTAAAAGAGTGAGTTCACCAATAAGCTTAGGTAGTGAATCCATTTGAGTATAATCATCAATGAGTATGAGCTATTATTTTTGTTACAGAAAAGGATTTCCTAAGGAACCTTCAGGGCATAAGATCAAGGATGCTGCCAAGGCTGTATTAAATTTTGGCCCAGAAATAAAAATTTAGACAGTATCTTGGCAGCTGTTTAACATAGCTGCTGAACTATAAAAGGAGAAAAAATAGCTCTTTGCATTGACTTTTAAAAAATCCTTGCTCCCTTCTCCCCAATCTTGACAATAACTTTTTAGAATGTTGTAGGGGATAAACTATTGCTTCCAGTAATTCAAATGAGTTATCCTAAGCCATCAGCTTTAGGATATTCATTTATAGATGAAAATGAAATAAGCCTTAAGTTGGACGACTTTTTAAAATTTCTGGGCTTTTAAAAAAGACTGCACATAGGAATAATAGCTGTATGCAAAGAATAAGCCCAAAGCCCAAACCAGACTTATTCCATTTAGAAAACAATACAGTATAGGATCTATTTTCTGCTTTTAGTTTTGCATGAATCATAATATAATGTTGTCAAGACCCTGTAAGGGCATTCTAAATATACCCTATTTTTAAAAATAACATAGCTGGAAAAAATTAATTATATGCCCTGGAAGTTCTACCCAATAAAAACACACAACAGGAAAAGCACCATCGCCCAAACACAAGGATGTCAGAAACACGATACATTCAACACGTGAAAAAAGGGAAATTCATGAATCACACAGAAACAAGTGATTGTGTAAAAAACAACTTTTCTATAATTAATGAAAACTGGTTCTCACCGTTCTGAACAAAATGGCTGAACTAAGAGCATCTGATTGGCTATGCCCATATACCCTCCTCCTCATCCTATTGGAAGAGAGATGACAAGGGGAATAAGGCCCCAGAGCAGCATGGGAATGAAAAAGAGTTGGTTAGTATTTAAAACAGACAAAGTAAAAAGTTGAAAAGACTGAGTTCTAATTTATTCATTTTTGACCTTTCCACCTTCCCACCCAATATTTTGATTCACTGAAATTAGTTTTCTTATAGGTAAAAGTTATAAATTAGAGGTGATTTTGAATTTAAAAAGACTGCCCCAGAAAGTTACATTTTCAAACTGTAGTTAAAAATAGGATAAAACAATTTAGCACATTTTCCTAAAAGTTGACTATTATCTAGTTCAAGAAATATACTTTTTTCTGATATGTGGATACTGTGATTTATACATTCTGTTCTGTTACCTTTAAGAGAAAAAGTCTGTACCATACAGTGATACTAGGCAAAATTGTAAATTAGGTTACTTGTACCCAATTTGTTTTATGTACCCTTTCCTTTACCATTTCCTTTGCCTATCTCTCCTTACAATGCATACAGGGCCATTGTCCTGATCTATATTTTGCCACTGGCCCCAGATGGCTCAGGAGGAGAGAGTGAGGATAGTGACCTTACATAGATAGCTCTGTCTCACTTAAATCCACATGTGATGACATCACCTCCCTGATGTCATGGCCCTCTTTGAGAATGAAGGACAAACTACATATCCTCAATAAAAACTGCTTGCAAAAAAGATCCTGTCATCGATAATACATACCTCAGTCTGAATTTAATGCAATATTCTAATTCCAAGGGCTAACTGAAGTTCAAAGTTTAGCTTTAATAATAAAATAAAAGGTGTTCTTCCTTATTAAAGGGCCAGTATAATGAAGAGTTAAAATAACACTGCTAAGGCAGCCTTCCTTTTTGCTTATTTATACTCTAATGGTTCCTCTTTCTTCTTCTGTGTGAGACTATTAGTACAGTACATGATATACTACTATACATTCCCACTGAAACTTTAAAGATTCAGAAACTATTGTTTTGATCTATAAAACTTTTGCCTTGTCTCCTAAAAGATAGTGATGGGGCTGTTTTGGTAAAGATGGCTAACAGAGGAATTTTCCTTTGTTTTTTTAGTCATGTGGATATAATTAATCATTTTACCCTTATCAAAATATTTCAAGATTGGGTATGATGGAGATCTTGAAATTAGATTTTAGAGAATGGGATATAGGTAATTCTTGTACTTCTCTTCCCCATTCATCACTTAGGAGGCCCTGAAAAAATTTCTCACCCTTTCTCAAGAAAGAATAGAATTAGATATGGTTGTCTCTATTATAGAGAAGAAAGTTGAAGGAAGGGAATTTCCTTGAGAATGACAAATGCTAAAGGACTCTTCTAAATAAATGGAAGAGACTCCATATTTGAGTTCTTAATCTTAGGAGGCAATGAAAAGAGATTTGGAAATCTGCAATTAAATCAAAGATGACTCATATTTTAATTTATATTCTGCAGGTCATTTATTTTTCCAGCCCTCCCATTTCTATTTTTCATCTATATGATCCAGGGTAACCTGTGACACACACACACACACACATATATATATATATCTATATCTATATATATAGATTTGTATATCCATCATGCCAAAGAGAAAGAGATCATTTGTTTTTGGCTTCCTTCTATGCACTCCACTGAACTGACAAAGAAATAGTTTCAGTTTGTTTTGCTCATAGGAAACAGTTCATTTCACAGTAAATAGTAGGAGAACTGAAAATCCATGGGACATTTCTGAAGGAGGATAAAGAAGGAACTTCTCAAGTATTAAAAATTCCTAGAACAGTTTGTTCTTATTCTCAAAATTTTTGAATTGCTAATTTTTTTAAGGTTCAAAATCACCACCTTAACACAGTGTCCACTTTCAGGAAGTTAGTGATTCATTTTTCCATCATCATTTGAAAATGAAAATTCTACATGCAGATGTAAAATACATTTCACATATTTCAGACATCTGGGGGAAAAAAAAAAGACAAGAGAAGGAATACCTGGTCTGGGGAGGGTTTGTGATTGGTTTGGCTGGAATGAGAAGATTTGAAGTGGTCATCCTCATAGTTGTCAGCCATCAACTTCATGCGATTTTGAGTCTAAAAAGACACACAATATTATTTAGATAAAATTCCTAGGGCACAATAAAGTAAAATTTAGAAGCTTTTAAAGAATCTTATTAGAGGCTAACAACACCAAGAGAATAAATTCAGCAAAAAGCTTGTGAATACACATTAAATATAGGACAAGCATATAAAAGACAGCTAAAATGGATAAGAAATTTGCTAAGAAATTATTTTTCCTGAATCTCTATACTTGAATAATTTTCCATTTCCTTCCTATATTTTACAAGAAGGGGAATTAGAATAATGAGTGACCCTTTGAAGACTCTAATAAATTTAAATTAATTAAAGCAACAAAAAAATACTTTTGTGACATGAGCAAATTTTACAATTTATAATTACGCAATGAAAAGAATGAGAGTCATTTGGAATTAGTGATTAAATTAGATACTAATATTAAGATAATACAAAGGAAATATTTTAAGATGCACAAATCTGCACTTTTTTTGTATTGGACACTGAATCTTCTTTCCTATGGCATCTTAAATTGCTATAGATTTTGGGATGTTGAGCATATGTCCATCTTTAAGGCTGTGTAAAGTTTGTAAAGAGGAAGAAAATATCTGTATTTCATTTATTTGGCTAAACAACCTTTCCATATCAATATGCTAAGAATGTGCCAACAACAATGTGCTTTTCCCTGTCATTTTTTTAAGAACGTAAAGGAGCATAAATAAAGTTAAAAGAAATACTCATGAAGGAAATCTAAATTCATTTTTAAAGATGATTATTTTTTTTCTTTTTAAGGCAGAATTATTATTTTTATTATATTAGCTTGGCCTACCCACGAGCAATTGATATTTTTCCTTTTTTCCAAATATACAAAGTTGGATATTTTCCAACTTTATTTGTGTGAGAAGGGTTTTGTAATTGTTTTTAATATATTTCTACCATGTTTAACATATATTGGACTACTTGCCATCCAGGGGAGGGGGTGGGGGAAAGGGGGAAAAATTGGAACACAAGGTTTTGCAAGGACCAATGTTGAAGAATTGTTGATGCATATGTTTTAAAAAAATAAAAAGCCTTAATAAAGAAAAAAAAAGTAATTGTGTTCATATAGTTCTTAGATTTGTCTTGACAGGTAGATGCCCAAATATTTTGTTTTGTCTATAGTTATTTTTTTAAATTTTCTATTAAATATTCATCTTTTTTTAATTAAAGGTTTTATTTGCAAAACATATGCATGGGTAATCCTCCATCATTGACCCTTGCAAAGCTTTCTATTATAAATTTTTCTCTCCTTCCCCCCACCTCCTCCCCTAGATGGCAGGAAGTCAAATACATGTTAATTATGTTAAAATACTTGACAAATAGAATATGTGTATATATATTTATACAGTTATTTTGCTGTACAAGAAAATTTGGATCCACAAGGAAAAAAAAATCTGAGAAGGAAAACAAAATGTAAGCAAACACATGAAGTAATTCTTATGTATACATATGCAAATCTTAATGGAAATGCTGATCAGAACCCAGGGATCCAGACAATAACAAATTACTAGATTCAAGTAAGATGATGGGAAGATTCTCAAAAAATGAGGCAGTTGTGGTAGGGTAGAAAGATGGCAGCCATGGGAGTTAGCCCTAGCTGGCTACTTTGTGCATGCCTTTGGCAAGTCATTTAAGCCTCTAAAAGTTTTGGCATCCATATCTACAAAATGAACCAGCTGTATTAGATAGTCTATTTAAGGGCCTTTCCAGCTCTAAATATGTAATTTTATATTCTCTCCTTTCCATTTCTAAAATGCCCTTCTCAAACAAAAGCTTGAGAATATTTAAAATGTATTTTTACTGTCAAGAAAAACTTCACTGTCCTGAATATTTTGTCACTTGAAATACGAATTTATTCAGATAGGTGCTGAGAATCTTAGTCCTTTTCAATTCCACAAAAGTTAAGATAACTTCAGAATTGGTGACCAGGAAAAAGACTTCCAAATATGGAGTAAAGGAAATTTGAAAAACACAAAACTATTCTGTACCCATGGGAAACATATGAGGGAATGGAATAATGTGTTCCAAAGAACAAGGGATCTCAAGAAGCAGTTCAAGATACCCTGCTAATCTGAGCCTAATCACTAATAAAAAAAAAAAATGCATATTTAATATAAATTTAATATTCCTAGAAAGAAACCAGACCTGAAGAAATTAATTTGCTTCTCTACTACCCCAAACAACAGAAATACCAGAAGAGTCAACAAATATAGCAATTAAGGACTGCAACAACAATAAAATGATAACAAAGAGACTACTAAGAGTTTTTTCCCTAAATATATAAGAGGAGACAAACATGAAAGTAGAAGACAAACAGAAATGGTGGAGCAACGCGATTGAAACATCATGGACTAAACCTCATGACACTGCTCACAGGTGAATCAATGTTTTTTGGAGGACTAGATAGCAAAATGAAAGGGTACCCTTAAAAGGGAGCAAGGGAATAAGAATATAGAGCATAACATGTGATATGATCTAAAAGTCAAAGGCTAAGGAAGGGAAGGGAAAATAAGTCTTGTAATCTCTCAGGAAGAAGACACCCTACCAATGGATAAATGGTCAAAGGATATGAACAGGCAATTTTCAGATGATGAAATTAAAATCATATCCAATCATATGAAAAGGTGCTCCAAATCACTACTGATCAGAGAAATGCAAATTAAGACAACTCTGAAATACCACTACACACCTGTCAGATTGGCTAAAATTACAGGAAATGATAATGATAACTGTTGGAGGGGATGTGGGAAAACTGGAACACTGATACATTGTTGGTGGAACTGTGAATGGATCCAACCATTCTGGAGAGCAATCTGGAACTATGCTCAAAAAGTTATCAAATTGTGCATACCCTTTGACCCAGTAGTGTTTCTATTGGGCTTATATCCCAAAGAGATCTTAGAGGAGGGAAAGGGCCCCACATGTGCAAAAATGTTTGTGGCAGCCCTTTTTGTAGTGGCTAGAAACTGGAAACTGAATGGATGCCCATCAATTGGAGAATGGCTGAATAAATTATGATATATGAATGTTATGGAATATTATTGTTGTATAAGAAACGAGCAGCAGGACGATTTCAGAGAGGCCTGGAGAGACTTGCATGAACTGATGCTGAGTGAAATGAGCAGAACAAGGAGATCATTACACATGGCAACAATAAGACTATATGATGATCAATTCTGATGGACATAGCTCTCTTCAACAATGAGATGCTTCAAACCAGTTCCAATTAGTCAGTGAAGAAAGCCATATACACCCAGAGAGAGGGATATGAAATGTGGACCACAACATATTTCCATGATCTCTCATGATGTTTGTTTGCATTGGGTTTCCTTTCTCAGATATTTTTTGTTCATGTAGATACGACTGTTCTTGCACAACAAGATAAGTGTGGAAATATGTATACATATATTTGACTTGTCAAGTATTTTAACATTATTAACATGTAGTAGACTTCCTGCCATCTACGGCAGGGGTGGGGACTAGGGAGGAAAATTTGTAACAGAAAGCTTTGTAAGGGTCATTGTTGAAGAATTACCCAAATATATGTCTTACAATTAAAAAGCTTTAATTTAAAAAAAAAAAAGAAAAAGAAAAAGAGAGAGAGAGAAAAGGCACCTTAGAGGAAAATGGGTGAGGAAATAAAGGGGGAAATAGAAAAAGGAGGAAATGGGAAGAAATCAGGTTTCAGTGGTGGGAGGGGACCCACTGAAAAAAATGTGCATATGAAATAATAGAGATAATATCTAAGGGGATACTGGGGATCCTTACAATGAGTTAGCATTTGTAAGGAATATGATATGGCCATAATACTGCCTAAAGAGAAGAGAAATCAGCTTAAGATGGGAGGGAAGAGGGAGTAAAGTGACATCCAGAAGAGTGGGAGGGCATGGTTCCAGAGAAGAGATTTTGAGGCAAGTAGGAAAAATAAATTATCCAGTAAAGGACAAAGGTCAACAATAATTTTCACAATAAGAGACAATGGAAGAATACTAATACAGGGTAATATCCTCTTTATCACCTACAAAAGTTGGTATTTCCATTAGTGAAACACAACAGACAAAACGGGGGCTATGGAAAAATGCACACGATAATAAAATTACTCAGAAGGAACTCAAAATAGCTTAGGAACTTTAATTTTATGAGAAAAGCAAAGAATAAAGGACTAAATTTTAAGGGCCTGAGTCAAAGAATAAAAATCTAGCAGAGACAGAAATGTAAAACAATGAAGAGAATGAGAAAAAGAATTTGTCTTTAGAAAAAAGCAGCTAGGTGGCTCAGTGGATAGAGCACCAGCCCTGAAGTCAGGAGGACCCCAGTTCAAATCTGGTCTCAGACACTTCCTAGCTGTATGACCCTGGGCAAATCACTTAACCCCAACTGCCTCAGCAAAAAGCAAAATGCAAAAAAAGCACAGAACATGAATTTTTAAAAATTGGAGAGGAAAGAAAGGAGGGGAAAAAAGAGAGGAAGAATTAAATAACCAGGTAAAAACGATTAAGAGAACAAAATGAAGCAAAACTTCAAAACCAGGGAAAGGTGTAACAGATGAGTGGGATTGTCTTGAGGGTAAGGAAAAAAACAGACAGTGGGAATAGGACCACCTTAATTTTTTTTTTATTAAAGTTTTTTATTTGCAAAACATATGCATGGGTAATTTTTCAACATTGACCTTACAAAGCTTTCTGTTACAAATTTTTCCCCCCTAGTGCCCACTCCTCCCCTAGATGGCAAGAAGTCTACTACATGTTAATTATGGCAAAATACTTGACAAATTGAATATATGTATGCATATTTTTACAATTATCTTGCTGTGCAAGAAAAGTTGGATCTACAAGAAAAAAAAATCTGAGAAGGGAAACATAATGCAAGCAAACATCAATAGAGAGCATGAAAATGTTATGTTGTGGTCCACATTCATATCCCCTCTCTTTGGGTGTATATGGCCTTCTTCACTGACCAATTGATTTCATTGTTGAAGAGAGCTATGTCCATCAGAATTGATCATCATATAGTCTTCTTGTTGCTGTGTATAATGATCTCCTGGTTCTCCTCATTTCCCTCAGCATCAGTTCATGTAAGTCTCTCTGAAATCATCCTGCTGGTCGTTTCTTGTAGAACAATAATATTCCATAACGTTCATATAACACAACTTATTCAGCCATTCTCCAATTGATGGGCATCCATTCAGTTTCCAGTTTCTAGCCACTACCAAAAGGGCTGCCACAAACATTCTTGCACATGTGGGTCCTTTTCCCTCCTCTAAGATCTCTTTGGGATATAGGCCCAATAGAAACACTGCTGGGTCAAAGGGTATGCACAGCTCAATAACTTTTTGAGCATAGTTCTAAATTGCTCTCCAGAATGATTGGATCTGTTCACAATTCCACCAACAATGTATCAATGTCCCAGTTTTCCCACATCTCCAACATTCAAGAATTGGACCACCTTAAAATAGATTAAGCTAAAATAATTGAATATGTTGTGTTTATAATGAAAGAGGAAAAAAGTGCAAGAAAAAAGACAATATTATCGAAAAATGGAGGAAAATGTTAACTCTCAACTTTAAGGATTAAACAATCCAATAAAAATGAAAGAAAATGACAGATAGGGTAAGAAAACAAAACCCCAAAATATCTTGCTCACAAGAAACACATTAAAAAAAAATAAGATGTACACAAAATAAAAACAATCAAATGAAAAAAATTATTATGCATTAGATGAATCCAAAAAAGCAAAAGTTGCAATCTTGCTATGAGATAAAACAAACAAAAAACCACTCAAAATAAAAAAATGGATAAACAAATAAATATTGCTAAAAAAATGCACAAACCAAAATCAATATTAAATTTACATGTTCTAAATGCCTTAGCAATTCACAAAGGAAACATTAATTGAACTGTAAGAATACAAAAATGCTAACAATGATAGATTTCAATGTCCCTCTCTTGGTTTCAGACAAGTCTAACAGAAAGATGACCCAATGGACAAATATAGAATTGAACAAAACATTGTAGGAAAACTGCTTTGGCAATTAATCCCTAGAATAGGGAGAAACTTGAAACAGGAAGACCAACTAAAAGGCTATAGCCAATATTCCAGGAATTCGGTAATAAGAGTCTGCATCAGAGTAATGGCTTTATAAGTTGAGATGTGGACATAAAAGAGATACAAAAGTAAAACTGATAGATTCTGATAACAAATTGGATATAAAGAGCAAGGAGTCAAGGATATCACCTGGGTTGTAAGTCTGAGTGACTGGAAAAATGGTGATTCCCTCAACAGTAATAGAGAATTTGTAACAAGGATAGATTTTTGGGGCAAGAATCCTGCTTTGGCTATGTTGAATTTGAAATGTATAAAAGGTGGGTGGTGGTGTAAAACTGCTGCTTAACAAAGAGATTACAATAGGATTAAGCAAATTTTTATATGCATATAAAAAAGATAATTGAACTAATGGAAGCTGGTGAGACTGACAAGTGAGATGGTAAGGAAGGAAAAGAGCAGAACCTGGAGGACCACCTGTATAGTTAGAGTGGCTGACCTGCATGAAGATCCAGAAAGGGAGATTGAGAAGCAGTCATACATATAGAAGGAGAATCTAGGAGAAGAGGGTGACCAACTGTGTCAAAAAGCTGCAGAGAGGCCAATAAAGATTTTAAGAAAAAATTTATAAATCTTAATAGACCATTGATAATATTAAACAGATAAAGATCCATCAGATTCCTTCTATGTTATGGAAGTGAGCCTCGGTTCAAAATTAACACAATACTAATAATAGTAGATACTGACTTGCTCATTTTCATCAAGAATCTCCTTACAACCTTTAAGGATCCCCTAGTGATTTTAATGGAGGTCCTTTACATCTACACTGAAGATTAAGAAACTTATTTAGGATAGTAAGCAGAACCAGAACTTGTAGGATCCAGATCTTTTTAGTAAAAATGAAAAACAAAATACATATGCAATTGTCCCTTGACATTTGCAGGGGCTAGAGGTACAGGACTTCTGTGAATATGAAAAACCACAATTAACTAGGCCTCACACTAAGATTTTACTTTTAATAATTCTGATCATATTTATTTAACATACAAATAAAGTAATTAAAAACATACTGCACCCATTAAGTTTTAATTTCTATGTGAGGGATATTAATATCTCACATAATATGCAAAGTCTTTGCAGACTCAGGTAGAGCTGCAGTAATTGCTTCACAGAGGAAATGATGTCCTTTTCTTAGGAAAAGTGCAAAATGTGGGGAAAATCATGTGACTGACTCTGGAAGGTAGAGAAACAAAGAGGTGTTTCCAAAGAGAGTGTATAGCCTGTAGTTCTTTAACACATTAAAACTTTTAACAAAATTTAACTGTTTATAATAAATTTGTGGATATATACTTATGGTAGTAAATGATAAAATAGGTTAAAACTATACAGCAATTATGACTTACTAAAAATTCTTTAGATTTCTTTACATACATATGCCATGTGTGATTTCCATACTGTGCTGCAAATCTCCAAAAATGCTCATTTAGTTAAGAGTGGTCAACCCACAAATAACAAAAATTATGAATGTGAAACCTGTGAATGTCAAGCAATAATTCTATTGTAATGTCTTCCAGAAACTTATACAATTACAAGTACCATTTTCTAATGTGAATTTTAAAGGCATTCTCTTTATGTCAGACAGGAATGAACACACATGGATGTTACCACTTAATTTCTAAAGTGACAATGTTACATTATCCACAGAATAAAAATTTCTTAAAGGAATAATAATAACAATAACTAGCATTTATATAGTATTATATAATAAGTTTTGCAAAGCACTTATAAAGCAACATTTTTATTTAAGAATTCTTATTCTATTCTACTTGAATGCTTTTTTTGCAAAGCCACTTGTTTTGGAATTTAGGTACAAATACTGAATGCTAGAGCTACAAATTCATTTTTAAATGAGGTCATGAACTTAGCATTCTTAGGAATTAAATATCTAGAAAGCCAGAAGGTTTGTTCCTTTGGCTTTCTTGCTAATATCTATATATTCATTTGATTTGAAATTCACCAAACAGATTGAGGTACAGGCTTCATTTCATATCACTACCACATCATCCGTCCATCCCTTCTATAAATCTGAAACAATTTAACAACCTTTGCAAGCCATGCCTATTTTCCAAGAAAATTTGAAAATTCATGGTATGAGCAAATCAACAAATCTGAGGTCACGTTTGTTGGACAACTGTACATAGAAAAAGATTTTAAATAGAAAGGCATGAAAAATTAAAATTCTTCCACATTTCAGAGAAAAAAGTTATTTTATGACTTCATATGGAAAAAAGTGTTTTATGCAGAAATCTTATTTTCAAGGGCTTTGTCACAACAAAACTTTAGGTACAATTCTCTCTCTCTGCCAAGCTTCCAGTCACTTTTTAAATGTCCAGGAATTTCCCTTTCAATTAAAAATAAATTCTTCTTTTTCCTTCCCTTCCTTTCTCTTTTTAAACTGAAGTTAAATATTTAGGCAGTAAAAAATTTACCAAAGTTCTCATCTACTCTGATCGCAAAAGTTTCCAAGTGTGTGAGAGAAACAGTTAATAAGGATTTAGGAGGATGAATCCCAGGAAGCTTTAAAATACATAGAAATAATTTGTGACCCAGAAAGAATGTAGACCATAATTTTGTGCTCCTGATTTTTTAGTTAGAAAATAAGACTAATGAAAAGAGGAATGAAAGATAATTTTGATAAAAAATGCAGATAAAATTTTCAGACTGAGAGGAAATCATGCCTAACTAGAATATCAGACAGTTGAAAAATAGTTTAGCTGTCTCTGGTCAAATCTTAGGAAAACATTGAAATCTACTCCTGCAACAAAAGCTACATGCCAGTCATAACACACACAAAATACTCATTTTCATCTACTAGTAGGAATGAGTTACCTAGATCTTAAGAGACACAGAAATTTTGAACTCTGACCTTATTTTGGAACTGGAAGAACTTGCTACTAGTAAGAAAAAACTAGTCAGAAGACTTCTATTATCTGCAGTGTGTTATCCTATGAAAGCTTTTCTGAGATTATGTACCATGAGAAACTACCAGGAAAAAAGATATCAAAGGACAGCTTGATTGTTAACAACCATTAAGCTAAGCAAAGATTAAAATGAGGAAAACCCAATTATTACATAATAGACTAGCATTTTTTGCTATAATGGTGGCATGTCACTGGCTCTCTGATAGTTTGACAGTTTCATGACAAGTTCTCAAATTTTGGGGGTTATTGAATCTTAGTGGCCAATTCAGGCCTGAAAGTAATAAAGGGATAAAGTGAAAACAGTATTTTGGGTTTTGCAGCATTCAACTTTGACTATGATGACATAGCAGTTTGCATATCCCCATTCTAAAGGTCAAAGAGGAAAGGTAAGTTATATGGCTCAAAGTAGTTTATGGATTTGCCAATTTTAAATTATATAGAATATCAAATAGATTATATTATATATAGATTATATAGATTCAGTCACCTATTGCATATTTATCTAATGTGTACTTACTGATTAATAACATCAATAGATCTGTGATATCATCAATGTGGATGCTTTCTTCAGAGACACAAATTGACACACACCCATGTCCCTGTCCTTCCCTTTTTATGGTGTCAATTTTAAACAAATTGTATTCTCAAGGATTAGAAATAACACTTCTACTTGTTGATAGCAATTCTATTCTTCTGCACACATTGAAGTATTTAGAATATTCAAAATTACACTATACAAATTTGCAGGTTCTTCCAGTTTCAGATTTACACTATAGCTTAAATTTTAGTTCAGCTGTTGCCTTGACTCCAAATTTGAGTCCTTAAAATTCTGAAAAGCTGTATTGAATGCTCTCCTTTCTAATGCATTTAGGAAATCTCTTCAGAGGCAGGTCCAGAAGTAGATCCTCCCAGTAGGTTTGCTCCATTACATGGGAATCCACTCAGCATGCCAGGCATGGCCTTTGCATTCTGGTATAGCTTAGTAATAATGGAGTGAAAAGATTTTCTTCAACTCTTCTGTGGCTGCTCAGTCTTTCTTCTTTAGCAGTCTTATACAGCTGGCTAATTATTTCCCCATATTTGTCAAGGATCTTTTGTCTTTGTAAATTTTGACTTGGAGTTTCTCTTCCTCTAATATAGCCTTCATGTTCAAAATATAAAATTCAAGTGAGTCCTTGGACTCACTTTTTTGCTTCTCACCTTCAGTCTTGTATTTCTTAGCATCTAGAATGTCTTCTTTGCTAAGGTGACCTTTAAGCTTGGTGACTGGAAAGCCCCAAGCAGAAGGGGCTAGAATGTTAATAACCATTACACTGAGTAAAGATTGCTATAAAGAAAATCTGACCATGATATAACAGACTAGAGGATTTTGCTGTCATCATGGCCCTGCCCTGGCCAATGTTTTCATGACAAATTCTGATTTTTCTTTTCCGTGCTTGTGCCTGTGCCTCAGTGATGAAAGTTACTTCCAAATGAGGAACACCCCCTAAGGCAGGGGGAATGCCTTTGAGCTCAAGCTTGTGAAGCGGGTTATCATCCTCTGCCGTGACTCTGTGACTCTCCAGCCTTCACAACCTTGAACAAGCACATCTGTCTGGCTGTCTGAGGAAGGCTGGGGGGAGGTAGGGTAATCAGAAGGGCCATACCTCCATCAGCAGCGTGTCTTGGACACTCTCAGATCATCCCCTGAGAAGATGGAAGTTTGTGCCATAAACAGTAGACTCGCCAGGGTCACGATGACAGCAAAATCCACTCGTCTGTTATATCACGATCAGATTTTCTTATAGCAATCTTTACTCAGTGTAATGGTTACTAACCAGTCACAGATTCTTGTTGATTGGCTAAAGAAGTTTCTGGATATCAGTGGTATGAATGAAACCACTTACCATGATGACACCGCGAATTTCTTATCCCTGGTCTGGCATCCTTGGAGCCTGTTTCATGCGCTGCAGAAGATGTCAGCATTCAGCTCTTCAGAAAAGTCACCCATGTCCTCTTATCCTAAAAAGCTCTTTGTCTAAATCTTACTAAAAATCTTCCATCATGGGTCCACTCATACTGTTGGGGGTCTTCCTCTGGATTTCCTGATATCATATAAATTCCAAAGGAGCACATAAGCTTTTCCTTGATCTTCTTGCTATCACCATATGGTATCAATAATCAGAACTTCACCAAAGAAAGTTATCTGTTGTTATATACTTCAAAGAAACTTGTATGTTTCTGACGTGCATGGAGAAAGGTATTGTTTTTGTTCTCTTTAATCAAATACTTTTTTGTAGTCATCAAAAAACAGGTGCAACCATATTTTTGAATTCTCTATACATTTCAATCTAAGTATTATATGTAAAGATATGGTTTGTTATGGAATATAGCTGACAGGAGACTGTTTCCTTCTCTTACTTTCATCAAAGTTATCCTTGATGTTTGTGTTTAGCTTATTTTCACACAAATTTTATATTCAGGAAAATGAAAATGTGGACTAATGTTTAGTAACAGTTTTTCAATCACCCTTCTGGGGTTAAGAGTAAGGTCAAGATCTTTCTTCTTTCAAATACCCTGAGAAGAAGTCCTTCAATGTCCTTAAAATTATGTTGACACCAGCACAATTCTGCTCTATGTAACCTTGATCTAAATTACTAAATTAGCTTCTCTTCTAATCTCACCTCAGACATAGTAGCTGGGTGACTCTGGTAAGTCAATTAACTTTGACTGAGTCAAAAAAAAAAAAAAATCCCAGGAACAGAGATATGGTGGAAAAATTTATTTTAAAAATGAGGAAACAGGGACAGAGTTTTTAATATGAGGAAGACTAATTGAGGCAAGACACTTTTTTTTTTTATCCACAAGGCCAAGAAAATAGAGATAAATAGGGTTAAAATTTTTATACATAAGTAATTTTTTTCCCTGAGGCAATTGGGGTTAAGTGACTTGGCCCAGGGTCACACAGCTAGGAAGTGTTAAGTGTCTGAGGCCAGATTTGAATTCAGGTACTCCTGACTTCAGGGATGGTGATCTATCCACTGTACCAACTATCTGTCCCCCCCCAGAAATAATTTTTTTTTTTTGTTTCTCAATTGATGTGTCTGGTCCTCTAGTGTTAATGATTGTAATCATTAAATATCTGAGGCAGCACACAAATATTTTCAATTTTTTTTTTTAAATTAATGTATTATTCTGTCTGGTTTCCATTGTCCACATGATAACTCTGCTTAATTGGATGACTTAATTTTTTTAAACTTGCTTTTCCCGCCAATTTTTTTTTTTTAGGAAGTTTTGTTTTTTAATTTTTACTTTAGCAAACCTGCATTTTCAAGTGCAGGAATTCCTAATGATGAACTTTTACCTATACAGACCAACATTTTCAATTTTAGAGAGCTGCCCACGGTCACACAACTGGCATACATTAGAGATAAGATCTGAATCTGGATCTTTATAACTTTGAGGTCAGCTTTCAATAGTGCCATTTTGTGACTCACACATAATAATACACTCACCACAGTAGCTCAAGATAATACTCCTTATGATGTTCTACTCTTTTCTTCAACAAAATCTCACGAATAAATTTGTAATTTATACTGATGTGCTTAGCTTCTATTTTCCTCTATTTGACAAGGAAACCAAGGTCTGCTCTTTATGCTGGTTTTGAGGTTCTTTTGGTTTAACATAGGTTAAACTAGCTAAGGAAAATGTAATCTATATTTGTTCTTTTATCCATTTCCAAATTTTCTATATCCATCATTTGTTTAAATAGGTCACAGAGAAAACTTAACTGTATGTAATCTCTTCATTTAAATTGCATACTTTGTCTTAATTTGATATAAAAAAGTTAATTGATTTACAGGGAGAGAGAGAGCAAACAGAACTGGAAACTTGAGTGTATGAGATACCTCCTCCCACAGTATATACGTATATGTATACACACATACACATTCATTTACATGTATAAATCTAATAAAAAGCTAAACAAAAAAGTTAAAAATATAAAGTATCTGTTCTTACTATATGAGATCTTGTATGAGATGGTTGTTATTCCTTGTTCACCTCATAGATATTATAGATTTTAATCTAGACTCTATGATATTTGGAAACAAGGGGAAAGAAGTGAATTTATTTCTTGAAAGGATCATAAATTTAGAACTATAAGAGACCTTAGATCCCATTAAGGCCCTCATTTTATTCCCTCTTCTATGAGTTAAGAGATCTTTCTTTAACAAAATATTGTTGGACTTTGCTTTCTAATTCATTCTTTTCTCTGTTTTGTGGGCTGAAGTCATCCCATTTAGGTCCACAGTTATAATCGGTACTGTTTATTTATTTCTCTTTGTCTCTATCCCCTTTTTCATAAAGAAGAGATTGATGAGATAGAAGTATGCTTAACATTAATGATCCATAATGAATGTCTTATTCTTCACTCCATTGCTCTTTTTTTTTTTCTTCCGCTTTCCAAGCTGCTAAACAGGTGAATTTTACTCTTCTTCCTCTCCCTCCCCCTCCTCCATCTCCCTTTCATGTTCTATCTTCCAAATTTAGAATGAGTTTTGCTCATAATCTTTCCCTCTTAATGCTCTCTTTTTTTTGGTCATAACTTTCAGGTAATCCAGTTTTTATATTTTCTCTTTTTGATCTATTCTCCAGATTTGTTGTTTTTCTTATAAGATGTTGCACATCCTCTTCTATTTTTTCATTCTTTATATTTTTAAAACTATTTCTTGGTTTCTTATAACTTACTAGCTTCTCTTTGCCCAATTCTAAGTTTCCAAGAGTCATTTTCATCTTTAAGACTGAATCTCCTTTTCTAGTTAGATGACTTTCTTTTCATAATCTTGTTTTTCCTGGATTGTTTTGTTTTTTTAAAAGTTTCTCTCATTTGGTTTTTAAAATCTTTTTTTTTTTAAATAAATTCTTTTTGGCAGATATATTCCCAAATATTTTATACTATCGATAGTTATTTTGAATGGAATTTCTCTTTGTATCTCTTGCTGTTGCATTTTGTTGGTGATGTATAAAAATGCTGATGATTTATGTGGATTTATTTTGTATCCTGCAACTTTGCTAAAGTTGTGGATTAATTCTAATAGTTTTTTAGTTGATTCTCTAGGGTTCTCTAAGTAGACCATCATATCATCTGCAAAGAGTGATAATTTGGTTTCCTCATGACCTACTCTAATTCCTTTAATCTCTTTTTCTTGTCTTATTGCCAAGGCTAGCATTTCTAATACAATACTGAACAGTAATGGTGATAGTGGACAACTATATATCTGCCAAGGGAAAGTCAGGATCTATATGAGCAAAACTACAAAACACTCTCCACACAAATAAAGTCAGATCTAAACAATTGGAAAAACATCAAGTGCTCTTGGATAGGTCGAGCGAATATAATAAAGATGGCAATACTACCTAAACTAATCTATCTATTTAGTGCTATACCAATGAAACTCCCAAGAGATTATTTAACTGAACTAGAAAAAATAACGACAAAATTCATCTGGAAAAACAAAAGGTCAAGAATTTCAAGGGAATTAATGAAAAAAAATGCAAATGAGGGTGGCCTAGCTGCACCAGATCTAAAACTATATTATAAAGCAGTGGTCACCAAAACCATTTGGTACTGGATAAGAAATAAGAGTAGTGGATCAGTGGAATAGGTTAGGTTCACAGAACAAAATACTCAATGACAATTGTAATCTAGTGTTCGATAAACCCAAAGACCCCAGTTTTTGGGATAAAAACTCACTATTTGACAAAAACTGCTGGGATAATTGGAAACTAGTCTGGAAGAAATTAGGCATTGACCCACACCTAACACCATATACCAAGATAAGGTTAAAATGGATTCATGATCTAGGCATAAAGAATGATATTATAAACAAATTAGAACAATGTAGGATGGTTTACCTCTCAGACCTGTGGAGGGGGAAGGAATTTGTGACCAAAGAAGAACTAGAGGTCATCATTAATCACAAAATAGATAAGTTTGATTATATCAAGTTGAAAAGTTTTTGTACAAACAAAATGAATGCAGATAAGATTAGAAGGGTAGCAGTAAACTGGGAAAATATTTTTACATCCAAAGGTTCTGATAAAGGCCTCATTTCTAAAATATATAGAGAAGTGACTCAAATATATAAGAATTCAAGCCATTCTCCAATTGATAAATGGTCAAAAGATATGAAGATACAATTTTCAGACGAAGAAATTGAAACTATTTCTAGTCACATGAAAAGGTGCTCCAAGTCACTATTGATCAGAGAAATGCAAATTAAGACAACTCTGAGATACCACTACACACCTGTCAGATTGGCTAAAATGACAGGAAATGATAATGATAGCTGTTGGAGGGGATGTGGGAAAACTGGGACACTGATACATTGTTGGTGGAACTGTGAACGGATCCAACCATTCTGGAGAGCAATTTGGAGCTATGCTCAAAGAGTTATCAAACAGTGCATACCCTTTGACCCAGCAGTGTTTCTACTGGGCCTATATCCCAAAGAGATTTTTAAGGAGGGAAAGGGACCCACATGTGCAAAAATGTTTGTGGCAGCCCTTTTTGTAGTGGCAAGAAACTGGAAATTGAAAAGATGCCCATCAATTGGAGAATGGCTGAATAAATTATGGTATATGAATGTTATGGAATATTATTGTTCTGTAAGAAATGACCAACAGGAGGATTTCAGAGAGGATTGGAGAGACTTGCATGAACTGATGCTGAGTGAAATCAGCAGAACCAGGAGAACATTATACACAGCAACAAGACTATACGATGATCAATTTTGATGGACATGGTTCTCTTCAACAATGATGTGATTCAAACCAGTTGTGCTGCGATGAAGATAGTCATATACATCCAGAGAGAGGCCTGTGGGAACTGAGAGTGAACCACAACACAGCATTTTAACGCTTTCTGTGAATATTTCCATGCATTCTGTTTTCCTTCTTAGGTTGTTTTTTTTTCTTCTTCTCTTTCTAGATCTGATGTTTCTTGTGCAGTAAGATAACTGTATAGATATGTATACATGTATTGTACTTGTCATATAATTTATCCTATCTAGCATGTATTAGATTACCTGTCATCTAGGGGTGGGGG
>JAJPUD010012048.1:0-24221 GCA_023553655.1 Myrmecobius fasciatus
AAATAGGATAAATTATATGTCAAATACAATACATGTATACATATCTATACAGTTATCTTACTGCACAAGAAACATCAGATCTAGAAAGAGAAGAAGAAAAAACAACCTAAGAAGTAAAACAAAATGCATGGAAATATTCACAGAAAGCATTAAAATGCTGTGTTGTGGTTCACACTCAGTTCCCACAGGCCTCTCTCTGGGTGTATATGACTATCTTCATCGCTGAACAACTGGTTTGAATCACATCATTGTTGAAGAGAACCATGTCCATCAAAATTGATCATTGTATAGTCTTGTTGCTGTGTACTATACTATGACACATTATTGCAAAAGAAGAAATATGTATCTAACCAAAAACTTCTAATATAAGTAATGGTCTTCAGGTTTTCTCAATTTCTCCTCTACTACAACATTCACACAGTGGGAAAAATGCAATGGTTTTGTCTATAGCTCAATTGCAGGTGCAGAGATAACAAACGGAATTTTAAAATAAAACTGTTTTACTGGTTCATGTAGGACAAGGAAACTATAGAATATGACATTGGGGTACTCTCTGGACAAATTGCCCATTATTGGAGATTGTCTGCTCAAACTAAATTAGAATTATTACTAATTAAGAATGTGTGAATAAATTTGAATATATTAGTATTTGCTGGTCTCAGTGTTTATTAACTTTATAGACTTGTTTTAGAAAATTTCATGGTTCTGCAGCAATCCTATTTGGGTGTTATCTGCTAGAGAAAGATGTAGCAGAGGAATTAGAAAAGGAAGATATGCAATTAATTAAAAGGGTATTAGTTCCTGCTCCTAATTAAAATCAAATGAAAATAGGAATTTGACAGGTGTTTGGCCAGAAAGGAAGTATTAAACAGTTTTCAATCTTTGGGGAAAGATAAATATGAAGGAGGTGGAGAGAAACCCCAAATGCTGTCAAAGGCATTTTGAGGGCATTACCTAATCACTCATCTTAATAATGATTCCTATTTCTTTTATGATTTGCAGATCACACAATAATCTTAAGAATTTGATGAAATGAATGCTATTATTTCAATTTCCAGTATTATTTCCTATTATTTCCATTCACATAATTTATGTTCCAGTAAAAAAATTGATTGCTACTATCCTTGAAACTTTGTATTCTACCTCATTTTTATCTCTTTGCCTGTATCTTCATACAAATTTTCCTTTATACTTGGACCTCATTTCTGACTCCTTCCTTTTAGAAATCTTAACTTCTTTCAAGGCCTAATTCAGATGATGTCACTTGTAAGAATTATTCCTAGATTATCCTAGCAGATAGTTTTATCTCTCTCCTCAAATTACTTAGAAAAGTAGCTTTTTACAATAGGAAAAGTACTTAATCTGATGTCAAAGAACAGGGATTTCTGTCAGTAACTTTATTTGTGATTTTGGATAAGTCATTTTACACTTTTGGGCTTCCATACTCCTTGGTAAAATTAGTAGGTTGCACTGGATGACATTTGAGTTCTATTTCAAAAACTATGACCTTATATTTAGTTATTACACTCTCATAGATTTGAGGTCATTTAATTATTTGTTCAATTAAATTTTACAATATAAAAAATTGAGTATAGGATTATTGACTTACTCTTTAGCATATATGTTTCATTCTGTCAAGGTTAAGAACTAAACCCAGCCATTCCAGCTTTAAGTTAACTATTCTTTGAATTATTTGTCATATAGTTTTGTATTGTCAATTTATTGCATCCACAGTTAATTTCCCTAATAATTTTTTATTGTATTTGATAGTTTTCAAACATATTTTATATGATTTCTAGGTTATAGCATGTCAATGTCATATACAATAATCATGGAACAACAGAGGTATACTTCTGATTCAGAGGAAAGAATATGGAATTTGGAGTTCATGGTTGAGACATTTTTTATAAATGGAGCCTCCCTTCTAGGCAATCTAATGTAGTACTTGTACTTTCTATGTAAGTATCTTTAAGATAGCTAGAGGATTTTATAGTCCAAATATGAATGTGGTACTTGAGATTCTGATGAGACTCTCTCTTATCCCTAGAGTTGCAGGATTCATAACACTTAGAAGTAATTACACTTAAGTATATTCACCTAAACACTGTGATTTCACAAGCTCTTTGGAGAAGCATTTTCCACTTCCAAGAACTTTCAAATACAATTTGCTGCTATAATAAGGTACAATTCCCACATGGAAGTGATATTTTGATATGTAATAAAAGCTTCTTTCTTCCTGGTTTGGAACATGCTTAAATATTTGATAACTAGTTCTGGTTGGTTAGTCTTGTGATGATGAGAGAAACTGTTTTGTTCTTTTTGTATATATAACTAGCATTCAGAAGTCTTTAATCATGACAAAAGGATGTGAGTTTTCATTTTCGATTGACCATCTTTATGTAAGCATTCATTGGGAAGAGAGGCCTCAGACCTTTATTTTATCGCCAAGATAAAGGAACCCACAAATGTATGGCCCTATCATTGTTTCTCTCTCTGAAGTATTTTTCCCCTACTTTTAGCAAAAAGATATTGGACAAGCTGAAGGCCCAAGTCCATCCAAGTGCAGCCAGCCTATCAGTGAAATCTAATCTAATGATAAATTAATCACATATGGAAGTGAACATAGCTGAAACAACACTTTGTGGAAACTGTGTTAAAATTGAGCTTACTTTCTCCAGAGATCAAAGTAGTATAGGAGAGAATATATTTCCAGATGTTGAAAGTGTAAGTTTGTACATCTCTTCTTGTTATATATGAATTTCGTTTGTAAAATTTCTTTGTAAAAAAAAAAACTAATTGATGTTTTTAAATATAAATTATTAATCACTAGTCTAATTGTGAAAAGAACATATTTGAATGGGTTCTTAAGCCAATGGCACTGGAGAAAAGTATCCTTGCTGGTACCATTAAAAGGGCATTCCTAAAAGTCTGAAGGGACATATAATGCAGTAGGCCTATTACCTCACTATTTCTTAAAACCATGATTTCCTTATACTTATATAGAAACATTTTTAACATTATATAATCACAATTATTCATTTTATCTTTCATGACCATCTTTATTTCTTGTTTGTACATAAATATTTCTGTTCAGAGATATCAAAAGTAATGTTTTTCTTGTTTCTTTCATTTGTTTGTAATAGCTAGATCATGTATCCATCCATATGGAACTTATTTTGGAATAATGTGTGAGAAATTAATGTAATTCTATTAAGTTCTATACTATTACTACTATCCATTACAAAAATATTGCAGTTCCCTTTGTGAGGACAAAAAAAAAATAGAAAACTAAGAAGAAAATCATCAATTGGGGAAGGACTGAACAAATTGTGGCACATGTTAATATAAAGGAATTGTGCTTTAAGAAATGAAAAAAATATATGATTTCAGAGAAATATAGAAAGATCTGCATATAGTGATAGAGTGAAATATGCATCACCAGAAGAATAATTTATACTGTAACATCAATATTATAAAATACTAAAAATCATGAAGAGTTGTATAAACTAATGAAGAATAAAATTAGCAAAATCCCAGTGAATAATTTACATAATAATAACAGTATAAAAACAAACAACTTTGAAAGCTGTAAGAACTCTGATTAATGTAATCAACATCCACAAAATTAAAACCCCTCAATTTAATACTAAATTTGAAATTCTGAAAATAAAAAGCAATATTAACAAAATTGAAAATAAGAAAACTATTAAATTAATAAATAAAACTAAGAGTTGGCTTTATTTATTTATTTATTTTTATTTTTTAAAATTTTATTTGCATAACATATGTGTGGGTAATTCTTCAACAACAACCCTTACATAGCTTTCTGTTACAAATTTTTTCCCCCAACTCCCCACCCCTCCCCTAGATGGCAGGATATCCACTACATGTTAATTATGTTAAAATATTGGCAAATCAAATATATGTATACATATTTCCAAACTTATCATTGTTGTGCAAGAAAAATGTTATCTACACAAAAGATATATCAGATAAAGGAAACACAATGTAAGCAAACATCAATCAAGTAGTATGAGAATGTTATGTTGTGGTCCACATTTCACATCTCTCTCTCTGGGTGTATATGGCTTTCTTCAGTGAACAATTGGAGGTGGTTTGAAGCATTTCATTGTTGAAGAGAGCCATGTCCATCAGAATTGATCATCATATAGTACTGTTGTTGCCGTGTATAATGATCTCCTGGTTCTGCTCATTTCATTCAGCATCAGTTCATGTAAGTCTCTCCAGGCCTCTCTGAAATCATCTTGCTGGTCATTTCTTACAGAACAATAATATTCCATAATATTCATATACCATAATTTATTCAGCCATTCTCCAATTGAAGGGCATCTATTCAATTTCCAGTTTCTAGCCACTACAAAAAGGGCTGCCACAAACATTCTTGCACATGTGGGGCCCTTTCCTTCCTTTATGATTTCTTTGGGATATAAGCCCAATAGAAATGCTGCTGGGTCAAAGGGTATGCACAGTTTGATAACTTTTTGAACGTAGCAACAAATTGTTCTCCAGAATGGCTGTATCCGTTCACAGCTCCACCAACAATGCATCAGTGTCCCAGCCCTCCCACATCCCCTCCAACATTCATAAGAGTTGGTTTTATGAAAAAAACAAACAAAATAGATAAAACTTTAGTCAAATTAAAAAGAAAAATGAAAGAAGAAAATCAAACTGTTAGTGTCAAAAATGAAAAGGGAGAACTTTCCACTAATGAAGAAGAAATTAAAGCAATAATTAGAAGTTATTTTGCCCAATTACATGGGCAAAATATTATATGTCAATAAATTTGATAATCTAAGTGAAATGTAGGAATAGCTTCAAAAACATAGATTGCCCAGGGTAACAGAAGAGGAAATAAATTATTTAAATAGCCCCATTTTAGAAAAAGAAATAGGGCAAGCTATTAATCAACTCCCAAAACAAAATTTTCCAGGGACAGATAGATTTATATGCAAATTATAACAAACATTTCAAAAACAATTAATTCCAATATTATACGAATTATTTGAAAAAATAGGGAAAGAAGGATTCCTACCAAATTCCTTTCATGACATAGATATGGTGCTGATAGCTACACCAGGTAAGATGAAAAGAGAGAAAGAAAAGTATAGACCAATTTCCCTAATGAATATTGATGCAAGAATCATAAATAAAATATTAGCAAAGAAATTACAGATAGTCATCCCCAGGATATTGCACTATGACCAAGTAGGATTTATACCAGGAAGGCAGGGCTGGTTCAATATTAGGAAAACTATTAGCATAATTGGCTATATTAATAACCAAACTAACAGAAATCCTATGATTATCTCAATAGATGCAGAAAAAGTATTTAATAAAATTCAACAACCATTCCTATTAAAAAGCACTAGAGAGAATAGGAATAAATTGACTTTTCTTTTAAATTGATTGGTAGCATCTATTTAAAATCATCAGCAAGTATCATATGTAATGGGGACATATTAGAACCATTCCCAATAAGATCAAGAGTGTAACAAGGCTGCCCATTATTACCATTACTATTCAATATTGTATTAGAAATGTTAGCATTGACTATAAGAGAAGAATAAGAGATTAAAGGGATTAGAGTAGGTAATGAGGAAAACAAATTATCACTTTTTGCAAATGATATAATGGTATTCTTAGAGAACCCTAGAGAATCATTTAAAAACTACTAGAAACAAGTCACAAGTTTAGCAAAATTGGAGGATGCAAAACAAATCCACATAAATCATCAGCATTTTATATATTACCATTAAAGTGCAGCAACAAGAGATACAAAGAGGAATGCCATTTAAAATAATTGTCGATAGTATAAAATATTTAGGAATCTATCTGTCAAGGGAAAGTCAGGAACTGCATGAACACAACTATGCAACACTTTCCACACAAATAAAGTCAGATCTAATCAGTTGGAAAAATATCAAGTGCTCATGAGTGGGCTGAGCGAATATAATAAAAATGACATACTCCCTGATTCAATGTATTTATTTAATGCCATACCAATCAAATTCCCAAGAATTTTATAGATCTAGAAAAAAATCATAACAAAATTCATCTGGAAGAACAAAAGGTCAATAATTTTAAGGGAGTTAATTAAATATAATGCAAAAAAAAGGCCTAGCTGTGCCAGACCAAAAACTGTATTATAACACAGCAGTCATCAAAACCACTTGGCATTGGCTGAGAAATAGAGTAGTCAATCAGTGGAATAGGTTAGGTTCAACAGACAAAATAGTCAATAACTATAGCATGCTAGTGCTTGACAAATGCAAAGATTCCAGCTTTTGGGATAAGAACTTATTATTTGACAAAAACTGCTGGGAAAACTAGGCAGTAGTATAGCAGAAACTTGGCACTGACCCACAACTAACTCTATATACCAAGATAATGTCAAAATGGCTTCATTATTTAAATATAATGTGGGATATTATAAGCAAATTAGAAGAACAAAGGATAGTTTACCTCTCAGATCTGTGGAGAAGGAAGAAATTTGTGACCAAAGAAAAACTGGAACTCATAATTGAACACCAAAAAGATAATTTTGATTATATTAAGCTAAAAGTTTTTATACAAACAAAACTAATGCAGAGAAGATTAGAAGGGAAGCAATAAATTGGGGAAACATTTTTACATTTAAAGGTTCTATTAAAAATCTCATTTCTAAAATATATAGAGAGAATTGACTCAAATTTATAGAATTTTAGCATTTTGTTTTCTTGTGCATTTTCTTTCCTTTTTGAAGAATTCAAACCATTCCCCCCCTGATAAATGGTCAAACGATATGAATAAGCATTTTTCAGATGAAGAAATTGAAACCATTTCTAGTCATTTGAAAAGGTGCTATAAATCATTATTGATCAGAGAAATGCAAATTAAGACAACAACAACAAAAAAAAACATCTCTCAGGATGGCTAAGATGACAAAAAAAGATAATGATGAATGTTGGAGGGGATGTGGGAAAACTGGAACACATGCATTGTTGGTGGAACTGAACTGTGAACAGATCCAACCATTCTGGAGAGCAATTTGGAACTATGCTCAAAAAGTTATCAAACTGTGCATACCCTTTGATCTATCAGTGTTTCTACTGGGCCTATATCCCAAAGAGATCTTAAAGGAGGGAAAGGGATCCACATGTGTAACAATGTTTGTGGCAGCCCTTTTTGTAGTGGCAACAATTTGAAAACTGAGTGGATGCACATCAATTGGAGAATGACTGAGTAAATTATGGTATATGGATGTCATGGAATGTTATTATTCTATAAGAAATGATCAGTAGGATGATTTTAGAAAGGCTGGGAAAGACTACATGAACTGATGCTAAGTGAAATGATCAGATCCAGGAGATCATTGTACACAGTAACAATGTGTACAATATTATACAACGATCAATTCTGATGAGCATGACTCTTTCCAACAATAAGATGATTGAGATCAGTTTCAATGATCTCATGATAAAGAGAGCCATATATACCCAGAGAGAGGACTCTGGGAACAGAATGTGGATCATAACATAATATTTTCACTTGTTGTCCACTTGCATTTTGTTTTCTTACTCATTTTCTTTCCTTTGTGATTTGATGTTTCTTGTGCAGCAAGATAATTGTACAAATATGTTTACATATATTAGATTTAACACATATTTTAATATGTATATTGGGTTACTTACCATCTATGGGGAGGGGGTGGAGGGAAGGAGTAGAAAATTTGGAAAATAAGGCTATGCGAAGATTAATGTTGAAAAATTATGTGTGCATATGTTTTAAAAATAAAAGGGTTCAATAATAAAAAAAATACAAAAAATAATGATGAAGCATGCTTTTTTATTCCTGTTTGAGGTAATAGTCTAAATGTGTGAAATGATATGTACTGGGCATCCCAAAAATTTAGTGGAATTTTGAACTTTAATAACTTGAAGAGAAACATGGTCCTTGTCACATATGGGCATAGGAAAGCAGAGCATATTTTCTTCTTTATCTGTGTGCAATGTACTAAAATATGTTATTATGACATAATTATCCATGTTTTCATCTATCTGACTGTTTATCTATCACACTATCTATCCCTGTCTGTCTATCATAATTCCAATTATCTAGAATATTTTAACTTATTAAAGCTTAAAACTGCAATAGCTTTGAAACATTGTATACATTTTAAAATATTTTTGATCATATATTCTTATATACTTTATTTCTAAGTACATTTTAACACTTCAGCAAGATTTTTGGGATGCCTGCTACATTTTTTGACACAAAGAAAAGTTAATTTAATTTAAAAAGTTAAGTCACTTTTGTCTTTATATGAAACTATGAATTCATATTAGATTTATATTACATTATTGTCTTTATATCAGATACCAGGCTATCTAACAATGCCTTCTTGCTTCTTATACTTATGAAAATGAAATTATGATACCAAATACAAGAATTTACATACACCTAAACACATTCACACATATGTTAATCAGGATTTAATTTGTACTAACATTCTAATTGTTTGTGCTCTTTTTGCATCCTGATTTTATTAACCAGTTTATTAACTGTCCTAAGTTTTACATCCTCTTCATGTTTATATAAGCATATCACCTACTGATGTGTCCCACTTATTGATAAATATTAAAAAAAATTGAATAAAGAATAGATGGCTGAAACACCAGACTAGAGACATTCTTTCAAGCTGACATCAAACCATTAGTAGCTAGCATTTGGATCTGATTACTCAACCAATTCAAAATCCATCCAATCATATCATATCTAAACAAGATTTTTCTAACTTTTCAATAAGAAAAGGGATATTTGCCTCTCTGTTTCAAAATGCATTGTGAAAATTTCTAAAAAGCTATGTCAACCACATTCTGTTTATCTGTCATTTGAGAAACTATCAACTAAAAGAAGAAAGTTGGTCTGAAAGAATCTCTTCTTTGTCAATGTCATAAGAAATCTTTTTGATTGTTGGCTTCATTTTCTAGTTATTCACAGATTATTTTACTTATGTGTTTTAAGATTTTGCCAAGAAAAAAAAAGTCACTGACCTACAGTTTGTATATTCTCTACCCTTTAAAAATGAAATATTTGTTCTTCTCCCAAACTTATTTAGAAATAGAAGTTGGAGGAGGGGCAATGATATAAAATAACAAATAATATTCATATCTTTAAGTTTTACAAAGTATTATACTTGTTGGAGGTTATCATTGCTAATCAGCATTTGATGCAAAAACTTGTCTTCCTAATTTCAACACTCAATCTACTATAGGCACTTAGCTGTTATCTTTTTCTTTCTTTACATTTGTAAAAAGTGGCTCAGCAATTACAAAAGCTAGTTTTTAGTCCCTGAAGATAAAGTTTATCTAGACCTAAATGCAACAGGGCCAGCTAGGTGTTCTCTTATTATTTTCTTACTTCCATATATACTAACTATGAGGCCCCTGGAAATCACATTATCTCTCTAATACTTAATTTCCTCATGATATAATGTGGCTTATAATATTTTCACTTGCTATTTTCAAGGTTTCCATAAGGCTTTTATTAGTCTTGAACTACCTTATTAAAAAAAATTAATGGTATATCTCAGGGGAAGTGAGGTCCCCAGCACTAGAGGTATCTAAGAAAATGTAGAATGATATGTTAAGGAAAGTTATGGATTTAATTTGTACTGTGAAAATAATTGAATTTGATTACTTTTAGAATTTTTATATACTATTTTTCTGTTCAATTTTTATTCAATTTTCTTATTCAATTTTATTTCTATGATTCTAAAGAAAGTATAACACTAAAAGCTCCTTGCTGGAAAAGAAAAATTGATCCAAATCACAGGAAATCATAGCCAATATCTTTATTTACTCATTATTAGAGGCTGTGCTAATGGTAGGCACGCAAACTAGGCCTTTCTCCCCAGTCATTCAGGGAGACCTTAGTGCTTCATTTTCAATACTCTAACCCTCACACAATGTGCTACAAAATCACACACAAGTACAAAATACTATAAGCTGTCTCTTCAACTTCTTTACACTATTGTTCTATTGTAACAGGTGAAACGATGGATGAAATACATGTAAAGACATTACATATACTAACATAACATATGCTAAGGGGAACAATGCTTTATCTCTATTGCATCTCCAGAAGTACATAAATAAATCCCTCCTTTTCTCAAAGCTTATCAAATGCTGCAAAAATGAACTCATCCATGAGGATCCATTATAAACAGATATTTGATGTATAATAATAAAGCTGAATGCCATACTTTTTCTACTATGGTATCTATTACAAGGATATATCTTGTAAGGATGCAACGGATATCCTATGCTAGTGGAATGGTTGGAGGATAAAGAATGATTTAAATGACTTTATTGGGGGGATGGAGCCAAGATGTTGTGGAGTAGACAGGTCTTTGTCTGAGTTCTTCCTGACTTCTCTCAGATCAACACCAGAGCTAATCTTTGAACTGGATTTGGAGTGAGAGAACACACAAATATTTGGAGTAGAACAAATTTCCAGAAGGTATTTTGGAAAAAAACTTCAGAAAATGTCTCTTTCAATTGGGCACATAGGGAGGAGAAGGAGGAGACCCAGTGTAGCAATGTGCAGGGACCCACAGCAGAGGTGCCTCCAAATGATTTCCCTGCTGTGCTGTCATTTTCTTGTTCTCAATTAAATTCAATATGCTAGTTCTTTCTTAAATTTAACTCCAGTGACACAGAGCAGGAAACTAGGCTAATGGGGCATCCATGCCGAGGGGGAATCTACCAGGAGCCTTTTAGTCAAAATATGGCAGTTTTGGCTACTTTGTCCTCATTCATAAGGCAATGGATCAGCAGACAGGCTGTGAGAGATCCAACACAACTAGAAAAGGCAAATGATGAGCCCTGAACCCCAGAATAATGCTGAACTTGGTGATGCCTAAACAGCACTGTAAGTCAGCAGCACCAGACCCCAGGTAGTGAGAAGTACAGGAAGTTTGCCCTAAGAGCAGAAATCATCTTTAAAAATGAAAAAAACAAAAAACAAAAAACCAAAAAGTGCTCTAACCATAGATATATTTTATGGATACAGGGAAGAACAGACCTAAAATCATGAGGGATGAAGTCCCAAGTGGTGATATGAATTGGTCTTCATCTCATAAGTTTCTCTTGAAAGAATTCAAAAAGGATCTTAAGAGAGAGTTAGAAGAACAGTGGGGAAAGGAAATGAGAACTTTACATGAGTGTTTGGAAAAGGAAACAGAATTTATGTGAAGAAAACTTCTAAAAAATAGGTTTAGTAAAATGAAAAAAAGTATATAACTACTTACAAAATAAATTTGGCAAAACAGAAATAAGAAACTAACACCTTGGAAAAACAGAAATTGTGAAATGGAAAAAAAATCCAATAAACTAAACCAATCATTTAAAATTCAATCGATTAAATGCAAAATGAGATAAAAAAGCTAACTGAAGAAAATAATTCAATAAAAACAAGAATTGAACAAATGGAAGTGAATGATTCAACGAAACATCAAGAAACAGTTAGACAAAACCAAAAAAAAAAATAGAACAAAATGTCAAATATCTCAATGGACAAACAATTGACCTGGAATAAATCCAGGAAAGACAATTTAAGAACTATTGGATTACCTGAAAATGATGATGCAAAAAAAAGGAGTAAGATAACATTTTTCATGAAATCATCAAGGAAAACTGCCCTGATGCCCTAGAACCAGAGGGTAAAATAGTCATGGAAAGAATTCACTTATCTTTTGAAAGAGACTCCAAAATGAAAACTCCAAATGAAAACAATATAGTTATTAAAGAGCTACAATCAGATTACACAGGCCCTAATAGTTTCTACTTTAAAGGTTTAAACAGTCTGGAATATGGCAATTTATAGGCAAAGGAGCTTGGATTGCGGCCAAGAATCAAATATCCAACAATATCTTTCAGGTAAAAAAATGAAGAGTCAATGATATAGGTAAATTTCATTAATTTCTGATGAAAAGACCAGAGCTAAACAGAAGATTTGATATTCAAATATAAAACTCAAGAGAAGCATAAAAAGTAAAAAGCAAAGTAAAAAATAACTGTTTCTTTTAAAAGTTAAAAAGTTTATATTATTATATGGGAAGCTGATATATCTAATACTTGAGAAGTATATTTCTGTTAGGGGTGCAATTATAGGGCATAGGTATAACTTGACTTTATTGTGATGATATAAAAAAAGAAATTAGATGTGAAAAAGGGATTGTACTGGAAGAAGAGAAAAATAAAGATAAAATGAGGTAAATTACATCTCATGAAGAGGCAAAATGACTTATTACAATTGAGGGAAAAGGGAGGGGTAGGAGCATTGTATGAATGTTATTCTCTTTGGATTTGGCTCGAAGAGAGAATATCAGACATATTTAGCTTCATAGAGAAGCTTATCTCAGCCTATAGGGAAGTAGGAGAGAAAAGGGGAAAGAACAGGGGAAGACTAATGGAAGAGAGAACTGAAGTAGAAGAGAAATGGTGTAAGAAAGGGAGAGGGACTATAAATGTGAGGTCCATTTGATGTTAAAAGCAAAACAATGGGAAGGAATGGGAAGGAGAAAATAAGATAGGGGGAAATACAGAATTAGTAATTTGAACTGTGAATGTGAATGTGATGGAATCTCCCATAAAACAGAAGTGGATAGATTATTGAACTAATAAACAAACTAAGAGTTGGTTTTATGAAAAAAAAAGACAAATCTTAAGTTAATTTGATTAGAAAAAGGAAAGAGGAAAATCAAATTATTAGTATAAAAAATGTAAAGGGTGAACTTTTCATCAATGAAGAGGAAATCTCAGGAAATAATTAGGAACTATCTTGTACAACTATATACCCCCAAATCTGATAATCTAAGTAAAATGAATGAATATTTAAAAAAATACATTGCCCAGATTAACAGAGGTGGAAATAAATTACCTACATAGTCCCATTTTAGAAAAATAAATTGAACATACTATTAATCAACTCCCTAAAAAAATCTCCAGGGCCAGATCAATTTGCATGAGAATTCTATTAAACATTTAAGGAACAATTAATTTCAATACTATCCAAACTATTTTGAAAAATAGGGAAAAATGAGTCTTGTCAAATTATTTTTATGGGACAGATATGGTGTTGATATCTAAACCAGTTAGGGTTAAAACAGAAAGAAAATTGTAGAGCAATTTCCCTCATAAATATTGAGGCAAAAATCTTAAATAAATGTTAGCAAAGAGATTATAGCAAATTATCCCCAGAATAATACATGTTGACCAAATAGGATTTGTATCAGCAATGTAGGTCTGGTTCAATATTAGGAAAACTATTAGAAAAATTTACTATATCAATAAAAAACAAACAGAAATCATATGATTACCTCGATAGATGCAGGAAAAACATTTGACAAAATCATAGAAATAAATGAAGTTTTCCTTAAAATGATCCATAACAAATATTTAAAATAAGCATTATATGCAATGGGGATAAATTAGAACCATTCCCAATAAGATCAGGGGTGAAACAAGAATGCCGATCATCACAATTACTATTCAATTGGGGGAGGCGGTGCCAAGATGGCAAACTGCAGATATCATTATCTGTGAGCTCCTGAGACCTTCCCTCAGACCCAGACAAATTGAACTTCCAAACTGGTTCTAGAGTGAGAGCTCCATCAAACACTTGGAGTACAATGCACTTCTATCAAAAATCTATTTTGAAAGAACTCCAGAGAAGGTCAGTTTCAGACACACAGGGGATTGGCAGCTAGCCACAATCAGAAGCCAGCGGGCCCGGAGCGAAAGACAGGGCTGGGATGGAGTGGCAGATTTTAGGCACCCAGGAAGTCCCTGGGAGACACTTGGTCCACTTTGCTCTGCTTTTGGGCAGGTGTTTTGGCAGATCTGCCTTTGGTAAAGGGTGGATTGAGAGCAGCTGAAAGTGTGGTCCTAGTGCGGCTCTAGCCCGAACTGCCCGGCTCAGGAAGTCAACTCAGCGAACTGCCCCAGGGCAAATTGAAAAGCCTGCAGAATTCCCTGCTCTGAATTAGACCTCAGCTCAAAAACATGTGCAAGAAGCAGAAGAGAGCTCTCACCATAGACAGATTCCACGGAGAGAAAGTAGGGCAGTCCCCAGATTCTGAGGTTCTAAAAATAATCCCAGAGGAAGTCACAAAGGCAGACATGAGCTGGTCCCCTTTTCAGAAGGCTTACCTGGAAGATTGCATAAAGACTCTCAAAAGAGAGCTAGAAGAAAAATTGGGAAATGTATGGAGATCAGTGCAAGAAGAAAATAACACCCTACAACAGAGATGTGAAAAACTGGAAAAAAAAAGACTGGTAAATTGGAAAAAGACAACAATTCACTGAAAAATAAAATTGGTGAATTGTTAAAACAACAATTCACTGAAAAACAAAATTGGTGAATTGTTAAAAGACAACAATTCACTGAAAAATAAAATTGGCAAAATGGAAAAAGATTGCATTGAACCAAAAAATTCAATTGGCCAGTTACAAAAGGAACTAAAAAAAAGATAACTGAAGGAAATAATATTTTAAAAATTAAAATTGAACAAATAGAAGTAAATGATTCAATAAGACTTCAAGAATCAGTCAAACAAAAACAAAAAAATGAAAAAATAGAAGAAAATATGAAATATCTCCTAGGAAAAACAACTGACTTGGAAAACAGATCAAGGAGAGACAATCTAAGGATTATCAGACTTCCTGAAAGCCACAATGAAAAAAAGAACCTTGATGCTATCTTCCAGGAAATCATGAAAGAGAATTGCCCTGATGTTTTAGAATCAGAAGGCAAAATTGGCATTGAAAGAATTCACTGATCACCTCCTGAAAGAGAACCCAAAATTAAAACCCCAAGGAATATCGTGGCCAAATTTCAGGACTATCACACCAAGAAAAGGATATTGCAAGCAGCTAGAAAGAAACAGTTCAAATACCAAGGAACTGTAATTAGAATTAAACAAGATCTGTCAGCTTCCACCTTAAACGATCGAAGGGCCTTGAATCAGATATTTTGAAAGGCAAAAGAACTTGGATTATAGCCAAGAATAAGTTATCTAGCTAGAATGGGCATTATCTTCCAGGGAAGAAGATGGCCATTCAATGATACAGGAGAATTTCACCTATTGCTAATGAAAAGACCAGATCTCAACAAAAAATTTGACCTCCAAATACAGAACTCAAGAGAAGCATAAAAAGGTAAAAAGGAAAGAACTCTTGAGAACTATATTTCTACTATGGGTATCCTTAAAGAATGGGGATATAATTCAATTTTACTTTGATAATAATTGAAAAGAAATTAGAGTTGGAAGGGATATCATCCTGAAAAAAAGGGGGAAAGGAGGCAATATAAAGTAAAAAAAAAAAGGAGGTAAAATAAGGCAAAATCTCATGAAGAGACATAGGAGATATAATATAATTGAGGGAAAGAAGGGAGGGAGATGAGTATTGTGTAAACCTTACTCTCATTAGATTAAGCTCTAAGAAAGTATATCAGACACATTTGGCTTCAAAGAAAGGCCTGACCCTCCTTGTGGGAAGGTGGGAGGGAAAGGAGGAAAGGAAAGGGATAGAGGAATAGAAGGATTAGGGGAGAGGTGTAAGGGGGAGGGCGGGGTTCTAAAGGGGGGAGGACTGTTGGAGGGAGGTGGTCATCAAAAATAAAATACTGGGGAGGGGGGAAGGGAGAAAGGGGAAAAGGAGGAGAAAATCATAATTCTGGGTAAATAAGATGGCAGGAAATACAGATATAGTTATTTTTAACTATGAATGTGAATGGGATGAACTTTGCCATAAAACAGACTGGGTAGCAGACTGGATTAAAAGCCAGAATCCTACAAGATGTTGTTTACAAGAAACACATCTAAAACAAAGAGTTACATACAGAGTGAAGGTAAAGGGTTGGAGCAGAATCTTTTATGCTTCAGCAGAACAAAGAAAGGCAGGGGTAGCAATCCTTATCTCAGATCAAGTAAAAGCAAAAATAGATCTAGTTAAAAGAGATAAGGAAGGAAACTATATTTTATTAAAGGGTACCATAGATAATGTAGCAATATCAATAATAAATATATATGCACCAAGTGCAATAGCACACAAATTCCTAGGGGAGAAATTAAGAGAGATGCAAGAAGAAATAAACAGCCAAACGATACTAGTGGGGGATCTCAACCTTGCTCTCTCAGAATTAGATAAATCAAACCACAAAATAAACAAGAAAGAAGATAGGAAGGTAAACAAAAAGTTAGAAAAGTTAGGTATGATAGATCTCTGGAGGAAATTGAATGGCGATAGAATGGAGTATACTTTTTTCTCTGGGATTCATGGAACTTATACGAAAATTGATAATGTGTTAGGGCATAAAAACCTCAAAATCAAATGCAGAAAAGCAGAAATAGTAAATGCATCCTTTTCAGATCATGATGCAATAAAACTCACATGTAATATAAGACCAGGAGAAAACAGACCACAGGTTAATTGGAAATTAAATAAAGTAATCCTGAAGAATCAATGGGTGAAAGCAAAGTACAGACACAATCGATAATTTCATCCAGCAGAATGACAACAATGAGACAACATACTACCATTTGTGGGATATTGCCAAAGCAGTTAAATGGGTTAATTTTATATCTCTAGATGCTTACTTGCATAAAACATAGAAAGAGAAGATCAATGAATTGGGCTTACAATTAAAAAAGCTAGAAAAAGACCAAATTAAAAACCCTCAATTAAATATCAAATTGGAAATTCTGAAAATTAAAAGGGAGATCAATAAAATTGAAAATAAGAAAACTATAGAATTAATAAATAAAAGTAAGAGTTGGTTTTATGAAAAAACCAACAAAATAGATAAGCCTTTAGTTAATTTGATTAGAAAAAGGAAAGAGGAAAATCAAATTGTTAGTCTCAAAAATGATAAGGGAGAAATTTCCTCCAATGAAGAGGAAATTAAAGTAATAATTAGGAGTTTCATTG
This sequence comes from Myrmecobius fasciatus, assembly GCA_023553655.1. Taxonomy (NCBI): domain Eukaryota; kingdom Metazoa; phylum Chordata; class Mammalia; order Dasyuromorphia; family Myrmecobiidae; genus Myrmecobius; species Myrmecobius fasciatus. The sequence continues at coordinate 16,995 of JAJPUD010012048.1, forward strand.
CCCAACTTTATGCTAATAAATTTGATAATGTAAATGAAATGGAGGGATATCTACAAAAATATAGATTGCCCAGGTTAACAGAAGACGGAATAAATTATTTAAATAGCCCCATTTTAGAAAAAGAAATAGAACAAGCTATTAATCAACTCCCTAAGAAAAACTCTCCAGGGTCAGATGGATTTACATGTGAATTCTACCAAACATTCAAAGAACAATTAACTCCAATACTGTATAAACTATTTGAAAAAATAGGGAAAAAAAGGTATACTACCAGATTCCTTCTATGACACAGATATGGGGCTGATAACTAAACCAGGTAGGGAGAAAACTGAGAAAGAAAACTATAGACTCATTTCCTTAATGAATATTGATGCAAAAATCTTATATAAGATTTTAGCAACCAGATTACAGAAAGTTATCCCCAGGATAATAATCTATGACCAAGTAGGATTTATACCAGGAATGCAGGGCTGGTTCAATATTAGGAAAACTATTAGCATAATCAATTATATTAATAACCAAATTAACAAAAACCATATGATTATCTCAATAGTTGCAGAAAAAGCCTTTGATAAAATCCAACACCCATTCCTATTAAAAACACTACAGTATAGGAATAAATAGGCTTTTACTTAAAATGATTAGTAGTATCTACTTAAAACTATCAGCAAGTATCATATGTAATGGAGTCAAACTAGAACCATTCCCAATAAGATCAGGAGTGAAACAAGGCTGCCCACTGACACCATTATTATTTAATATTGTCTTAGATATGTTCACTTTGGCAGTAAGAGAAGAAAAAGAGATTAAAGGAATTAAAGTAGGTAATGAGGAAACCAAATTATCACTCTTTGCAGATGGCATGATGGTATACTCAGAGAACCCTAGAAACACGACTAAAAATTACTAGAAACAATTCACAACTTTAGCAAAGTTGCAGGATACAAAATAAATCCACATAAATCATCAGCATTTTTATATATTACCAATAAAGTTCAGCAGCAAGAGATACAAAAAAAATTCCATTCCAAATAACTGTTGATAGTACAAAATATTTGGGAATTTAACTGCCAAGGGAAAGTCAGGAACTATATGAACTAAACTACAAAACACTTTCCGCACAAATAAAATCAGACCTAGTCAATTGGAAAAACATAAAATGCTCATGGGTAGGCCGAGCAAATATAATAAAAATGACAATACTACCAAAAGTAATTTACTCATTTAGTGCCATACCAATCAAACTACCAAGAAATTATTTTACAGATCTAGAAAAAATAGTACCAAAGTTCATTTGGAAGAACAAAGGGTCAAGAACTTCAAGGGAATTAATGAAAAAAAAAGACAAATGAAGGTGGCCTTGCTGTACCAGATCTAAAACTATATTATAAAGCAGCGGTCATCAAAACCATTTGGTACTGGCTGAGAAATAGAGCAGTCGATCAGTGGCATAGGATAGGATATCAGGATAAGCTAGGTAATAATGTTAGCAATTTAGTGTTTGATAAACCCAAAGACCCCAGATTTTGGGATAAGTAGTCACTATTCGACAAAAACTGCTGGGAAAATTGGAAACCAGTGTGGAAGAAATTAAGGCTGGACCCATACCTAACACCACACACCAAGATAAGATCTAAATGGGTTCATGATCTGGATATAAAGAGTGATATTATAAGTAAATTAGAGGAATGTAATATAGTTTACCTCTCAGGTCTGTGGACATGGAATAAATTTATATCCAAAGAAGAATGGGAACTCTTAATTGAACACCAAGTAGATAATTTTGACTATATTAATTTAAAAAGTTTTTGTACAAACAAAACCAATGCACTCAAGATTAGGAGGGAAGCAATAAATTGGGAAATCATCTTTACATTTAAGGGTTCTGATAAAGGTCTCTTCTCTAAAATATGTACAGTATTGTCTCATATTTATAAGAATTCAAGCCATTCTCCAATCGAGAAATGGTCAAAGGATATGAAGAGACACTTTTCAGAGGATGAAATTAAAACTATTTGTAGTCATATGAAAAGGTGCTCCAAATCACTATTGATCAGAGAAATGCAAATTAAGAAAACCCTGAGGTACCACTACACACCTGTCAGATTGGCTAAAATGAAAGGAAAAGATAATGATTAGTACTGGAGGGGATGTGGGAGGGCTGGGACACTGATGCATTGTTGGTGGAGCTGTGAACGGATCCAGCCATTCTGGACAGCAATTTGGAGCTATGCTCAAAAAAGTTGTCACACTGTGCATACCATCTTTGACCTAGCAGTCTTTCTATTGGGCTTATATCACAAAGAAATCATAAAGGAAGGAAAGGGCCCCACATGTGCAGGAATGTTTGTGGCAACCCTTTTTGTAGTGGCTAGAAACTTGAAAATGAATGGATGCCCTTCAATTGAAGAATTGCTGAATAAAGTATGGTATATGAATATTATGGAATATTATTGTTCTGTAAGAAACTATTATCAGGACGATTTCAGAGAGTCCTGGGGAGACATACATGAACTGATGCTGAGTAAAATGAGCAGAACCAGGAGATCATTATACACGGCAACAATACAGTATGACGATTAATTCTGATGGACATGGCTCTCTTCAACAATGAAATGTTTCAAACCACTTCCAATTGTTCACTGAAGAAAGCCATATACACCCAGAGAGAGGGATGTGAAATTTGGACCACAACATAACATTTTCATGCTCGATTGATGGTTGCTTTCAGTGTTTTTCCTTTATCTGATTTTTCTTTTTTGTAGATATGATTTTTCTTGAACAGCAATGATAAGTGTGGAAATATGTATACATATATTCAAATTTTCAAGTATTTCAACATAATTTACATGTAGTGGACTTCCTGCCATCTAGGGGAGGGGTGGGGACTGGAGGTAAAATTTGTAATGGAAAGCTTTGTAAAGATCAATGCTGAGGAACTATCCATACATATGTTGTGCAAATACAAATAAAAAAAATAAAAAAAAACAATTATTATTCAATTGTTGGTAGAGTTGTGAACTGATCCAACATCTGAAGAGCAATATGGAACTATTCCCAAAAGTCTATAAAACTCTGCATACACTTTGGTCAAGTATAATCTCTACTGGGACTGTATTCCAAAGAGATTACTTTTTAAAAAAAAGGGGGGAAAAGCCACATGTGAAAAAGTGTTTGTAGCAGCCCTTTTCATAGTGTCAAGAAATTAGGAACTGAGTGGATGCTCTTCAGTTTGAGAATGACTGAATAAGCCATGATATATGAATATTATGGAATATTATTTTTCTGTAAGAAACAATTAGCAGGAAGATATCAGAAAGCCCTAGAGAAACTTTCATGAATTGATGCTAAGTGAAGCATGTAGAACTAAGGGAACATTGTATGCAGCAACAACAAGATTATATCATGATCAATTCTGATGTATGTGGCTGTTTTCAACAGGGAGGTGATTCAGGCCAATTCCAAATGCCTTGTTGAATAAGAGACATCTGCACCCAGAGAGAGGACTGTGGGGACTGAATGTGGATCACAACAATTTATTTTCACTTTTTTGTTACTGTTTGCTTGCATTTTGTTTTCTTTATCATTTTTTTTCTTTTTGATCTGATTTTTTTTGTCAAGAATAATAACTGGGGAAATATGTATAAAGAATTGCACATATTTTCATAAAAATGTCTTTATATGAATTCATCAATAATATATAGAATATATAGGTAGAAAGTCACACACACACATGCACACACCCACGTAATGTACATATATTTCCAGTTGTTATTTCCCACTTTCCAAATTGAAAAGATAAGGTTAAGAGTTAAAGAGGAATTATTTTTTATTGCCTCAACAAATTTTTCTATTTTTTGGCATCATATACATGAATTGAAGCCTTTCAGAGATCAAGAGTATGAGGTTGAAGTGACTGATAAATTAAGAAAGTACTAAGATTCTGGATTTTGATTTCTGGGAGAATATGGAGGTAGAGAGAGGAAGAAAGAAGAAAAAGATGAAACCAAGTTGGAAATTTTTGTCAGTTGCAAGTTGGTCTGTTCTTCAGAAGAAAAAAAAAAGATGTTGGGGCTGATTACTTTAATGAGAAGTTTGATAAGTTCCTTTTGTAACATGTTGCAGTTAAGATGCTGGCATCAAGGTAGAAGGGTGAAATAGGAAGTTGGAGTTATGGGCTTGAAGTTTAGGAAAAATAGTAGATCAAAATACATCGATTTAAAGATCATTTGCATAGCAGTGATATTTGAACTATAGGAGTGAATGATATCACCAAGGACAATTTGGAGAGAGAAAAATAAAGGACCCAAAAGAGACCACTAAGTTTATACATGCTTAGAAAATGAATGAAAAATCACCAGATCATTCCAGATTTCCCAGGTGAAAATTTCCCAAGTGAAAAGGAGTCAAGAGTAAATAAAGTTTAAGGAACACTGTTCTAGTTTATTATTTCTGGATTTTTTGAGTACAGAAATACTTTCATAAAGTCTAAATTTTTTGTGGAATAATATATACATATATATAAAATATATATATGATTATAGTTCTCTATTATTAAGCATTAATTGAATAAATAAAACAAAGAAAAAACAAGTATGAATACATTAAAGTCTTTATATAAATTTGTATATCATATTATCTTTTGAGACACCATGCTATAATGGATAAAGGGTTAGATTATAGATTGGCATTCTCAAGCCCTGTTGAAAACATATAAAGATGTGTAATTTACAAATCCCATCCTATCAGCAACCCATGCAAATATCCATTAGAAGTAAGTGGTTGCTTTGAATTGGTGGATGAAATTTCCATAATGGGGATTCCTCATGACAACGAAATTACAAAAAAATGATCTTTGCAGAGTTGCTGGGATATAATATATGTATATAGGATAGTATAGTCATATAATTTCATATTCTTTTTCTAAAGTAACTTTGTTACAGGGGATCATTCTGTGGGAGGCATAGGAAAAGAAAAATGGGAGGATTAGGTAATGTAATAATAAAATATATCAATAGAAATTTATTTATTTAAAATAATGGCAGCAATGGATTCAATATCTAAAGGCATTTAAATTTAGCAATATTTATGGGTGCATGTTTCTTCTCTGTTAGTCTACAAATGTCAAAATATATTGAGTCACTTAATAAGCCTGGATCATTTACAAGAACTTCATAATGTTCTAGGAATCTGTAATCTATAGGGTTGAGGGCCAGTGATCTGATCCATTACCCTAATTTTACATATGAGAAAAGTGAGCCACATAGAGGTGAAATGACTTGCCAAAAATCACAGAAATACAGTAGTAAATAACAGAACCTGGAATTTGAATCTAATATTCATAACTACATTCTGTGCTCTTTTCATTATGTCATTCCAAGTTTGGGAAACTCTTCAGAATTTATTATATATTTGTTTGATGGTGTTTTTATGCTCTATTTCCTTCCCCAGTATCTAAACATTTCCCATGTTTTCTCTGAACTGGAAATTATTGTGATACACAAATCCCTTTTAAATTCATTAAACATTTAAAAATTATTTCTAGAAATCTATACAATGTAATTTTGTACCCCTCTTGGAGATAATTAACAAAATGCAAATTTGGTCAATTCAGCTTTGTGCGTTTTTCATAGCTGTAGTTTGGAAATCTATCCACAATACATCTTCTCATTGTACAATATTCTGCTCAAAAGATTAAAAAAATATAGACCCCCAAAGTCACAAATCATTATCCTCAAGATTTTAGTTTGCTTTCTCTCAGTTTTTTCCCCCCAATCCTGATCACTTTCCTCCCACAACTCCAATTTTCATTCCACCTGTGGGCAGAGGAGCCACAGAAGCATATGGAAGTGAATGTCATTTGTATTTCTCACTTTAAGTCCCTCCAAAATTGGAAGCTGCTACAATTTCAGATCTTATTTTTCTGGGGATATAAAATTATCCATTTTTAATCATCTTTAATCATGCAAATTCCTTTCCCTTTTTCAGGGAAGTTTAAGCTCTATTCCTTCCTTCTGTATCTGAGTAGTTGTCTCATCTTCTATTTTCCCCAGTCCCTTTTGTTTTATTAAATATTGTCAGATCCACTAGTTTTTAATGTGACTACCACAACTGTGGCAGGACACGAATAGTGAGACCCAGGCAACAAGTGGGACTAGGTTACATGTGGTTGCTTGGGGGTTAAAATCCATGGAATGGAAATGTTCACAAGCATTTCTCAGCCTGAAGTTTAAAACATTATACAGTCAGGCCCTGTCTCAGTCTCATTTCACATAATGCTTCTGTTTACATTTTATTATTTTTTATTAAAGCTTTTTATTTGCAAAACATATGCATGGGTAATTTTTATCATTGATCCTTGCAAAGCTATCTATTACAAACTTTTCCCGCCTTCCCCCAACCCCGTCCCATAGATGGTAGGAAGTCTAATACATGTTAATTATGTTAAAATACTTGTTGAATCCAATATCTGTATACATATCTATACAGTTATCATGCTGTATGAGAAAAATTGGATCTATAAGAAAAAAAATCTGTTGTCATGTAATTTATCATATTTAGCATGTATTAGATTACCTGTCATCTAGGGGTGGGGGTGGGGGGAAGGAGGGGAAAAGCTTGGAACAAAAAAGTTTTGCAAAGTTCAATGTAGAAAAATCACTCATATATTTTGTAAATAAAAAGCTTTTAATAAAAAAAGAAAAAATCTGAGAAGGAAAATATGATGCAAGCAAACATCAATAGAAAGTGTGAAAATGCTATGTTGTGGTCCACCCTCAGATCCCACAGGCCTCTCCCTGGGTATATGTGGCTTTCTTCATCACTGAACAACTGGAACTGGTTTGAATCATCTCATTGCTTAAGAGAACCATGTCCATCAGAACTGACCCCTCCAACATTCATCATTATCTTTTCCTGTCATTTTAGCCAATCTGACAGGTGTGAAGTGGTATCTCAGAGTTGTCTTAATTTGCATTTCTCTAATCAATAATGATTTGGAGCACCTTTTCATATGACTAAAAATAGTTTTAATTTCATCATCTGAAAATTGTCTGTTCATAAGTTTTGACCATTTATCGATTAGCGAGTGGCTTGAATTCTTATAAATGTGAGTCAATTCTCTATATATTTTAGAAATGAGGCTTTTGACAGAACCATTAAATGTAAAGATGATTTCTCAATTTACTGCTTCTCTCCTAATCTTGACTGCATTTGTTTTGTTTGTAC
>JAJPUD010012048.1:29796-51247 GCA_023553655.1 Myrmecobius fasciatus
AAAAGTAAACTCCCTTCTGTCTCCATTCAATTTTATCCAAAGATCAATCATACCTAATTTTTCTAACATTTTGTTTAGCTTCCTAATTTCTTTCTTATTTATTTTGTTGTTTGATTTATCGGATTCTGAGAGAGCAAGTTTGAGATCCCCCACTAGAATAGTTTTGCTGTCTATTTCTATTTGCATCTCTCTTAACTTCTCCTCTAGGAATTTGGATGCTATATCACTTGGTACATATATGTTTAGTATTGACATTGCTTCATTACCTATGGTATCCTTTAGTAAAACATAGTTTCCTTCCTTATCTCTTTTAATTAGATATATCTTTGCTTTTACTTGATCTGAGATCGGCATTGCTACCCCCGCTTTTTTTTTTTTTTTGTTCACCTGAAGCATAATAGATTCTGCTCCAGCTCTTTACCTTCTCTCCATATGTGTCTCTCTGCTTTAGATGTGTTTCTTGTAAACAACATATTGTTGGATTGTGGCTTTTAATGCACTCTGCTATCTGCTTCCGTTTTATGAGAGAGTTTATCCCATTCACATTCATGGTTAAAATAACTAATTCTGTATTTCTTGCCATCTTATTTACCCAAAGTTATGTTTTTCTCTTTCCTTTCCCCTTTCTCCTTTCGGTCCTCCTCCCATATTTTGTTTTTGATGACCACCTTCCTCAAACCATTCTCCCTCCTTTAGAGCCCTTTCGCCCTTTTTTCACACCTTTCCTCTAATTCTTCTGCTTTTCCTTCTATTAGTCTTTCCCTTTCTTTTCCCCCTTTCCCTCCTACTTCCCTATATGGAGGGACAAGTTTCTCTATGATACCTAATGTGTCTGATATACTCTTTTAGAGCCCAAACTGATGAGAGTAAGATTCACATAATGCTCATTCACTTCCCTTATTTCCCTCAATTATATTAGATTTCCCTTGCCTATTCAAGAAATTTTACCTTATTTTAACATAATTTTTAAACCTTAGCTCCTTTTCCCTCTTTTCCCAGTATGATACCCCTTCCACCTCTAGTTTCTTTTTCATATTATCAAAGTAGAATCAAATTATACCCCTGTTCTTTAAGTATTCCCTTAGTTGAAATATAATTCTTAAGAGTTCTTTCCTTTTTACCTTTTAATGCTTCTCGTGAGTTCTGTATTTGGAAGTCAAAGTTTTTGTTCAGATCTGGTGTTTTCATTAGAAATAAGTGAAATTTACCTATATCATTAAATGTCCATCTTCTTTCCTGAAAGATAATGTTCATTCTAGCTGGATAGCTTATTCTTGGCTGTAATCCAAGTTCATTTGCCTTTTGGAATATCTGGTTCCAGGCCCCTTTGATGCTTTAATGTGGAAGCTGACAGATCTTGGGTGATTCTCATAACAGTTCCTGGGTATTTGAATTGTTTCTTTCTAGCTGCTTGCACTATCTTTTCCTTGGTGCAATAGTCCTGAAATTTAGCCACAATATTCCTTGGGGATTTAATTTTGGGGTTTCTTTCGGGAGGTAATCGGTGAATTCTTTCGATGGTGATTTTGCTTTCTGATTCTAAAACATCAGGGAAGTTTTCTTTCATGATTTCCTGGAAGATAGTATCTAGGTTCTTTTTTTCATAATGGCTTTCAGGAAGTCCAATTATCCTTAGATTGTCTCTCCTAGATCTATTTTCCAGTTCAGTTGTTTTTCCTAGGAGATATTTCATATTTTCTTCTATTTTTTTTCCTTTTTTTTTTTTGCTTTAACTGATTCTTGAAATCTTATTGATTCATTCACTTCCATTTGTTCAATTCTAATTTTTAATGTACTATTTTCTTCAGTTACCTTTTTTAAAACTCCTTTTGTAACTGGCCAGTTCAATTTTTTTGTTCATTGCAGTCTTTTTCCATTTCACAAATTTTGTTTTTCAGTGAATTGGCATCTTTTTCCATTTCACCAATTTTGTTTTTCAGTGAATTGGTGTCTTTTTCATAGCTCTTTTGTAGGGCATTATATCTTTCTTGCAATGATCTCAATTCATTTCCCCATTTTTCTTCTAACTCTTTTTCGAGATTCTTTAAGCTCTCTTCCAGGAAAGCCTTGTGAAATGGGAACCAGGTCATGTCTCCTTTTGTGGCTTCCTCTGGAGTTTACCTTTATGAACCTCAGGATGTGAGGTCTACCCTTCTCTCTCTCCATAAAAGCTGTCTATGGTGAGAGTTCTTTTTTTGTTTTTTATCCATTTTTTGAAAAGCTTGAGGTCTGTTTAAAGCAGAGGAGTGGCAGCTGCTTTAATTTGACCTGGGGCAGTTTGGCTGATTGACTTCTGGTGCTGGGCTGTCCAGGCTAGGTCTGGTGTTTGCAGTGGGTTACAATCCACCTTTTACAAAAGGCATATATGCCAAAGCACCTGTCCGTAAGTAGGGCAGGGTGGCCCAAACTCTGGTCCTAGGTGCTTACAATCTGCCACACTGAGTCCCACCCAGCTTCCTGTCCTGTCTCCTGGGCTGCTCTTTGAGCTTGGCATACTGCCCAACCCCTACCCATCTGAAACACACCTGCTCTAAAGCTCTTCCAAGGTAGCTTCTTTTAGGAATGTGTTGTAGTCCAAATATTTGCGGGTTCTTTGACTTAAAAATCAGTTTAGTGGCTTAATCTGCTCTTGGTTTGAGAGAAGTTGAGAGGAGGTCACAGAGAGTCATGCCTTCACTCTGCCATCTTGGCTCAACCCTCTGCTCTCCTTATATTATATGTTTATGTTATAGTTTATATTTTATGAGGTAGCTAGATGGCTCAATTGATAGAGCACCTTTTCTAGAATCTGTACAAATGTAGCCTCAGATATATACTAGCTGTGTGACTCTGAGCAAATTTCTTAACCATTTTTCTCAGATCTTTATGTATTGAAGAGATTGACAATTATTCTAGTATCTTTGCCAAGAAAACACCAAATGGGGTTATGGGAACTAAAATGAAATCACAAAAATTATTGGCAATGCTGAAAAAATAATACATTCTATCTCCTTTTTCTCCATATACTAATTCAGATTATCTCCCATGTTGCTTGTATATCATTTTCATCTCCAGGTCTCTGAATCCTCATCTTCCTTAAAAATTAAGTCAAACTGCTACCTTTTGCTTAAATTCTCACTTACACCAATTGTTGATGCTCTCAACTCTTCAAATCAGTTTATATTTATTTATCTAGGGAAATTCCTTGTGACCAAAGATGGTGCTACATGGCATAATGCCTAAAACATAGCAGGTGTTTAATAAATATTTTTAAGAATTTTAATATATGTGTCTAAAGAATAATTTTCTATAGGAAGGTAATTATTTAGCCATTCTCCAACTGATGGGCATTCACTCAGTTTACAATTTCTTGCCACTACAATTTCTTGCTGCTACAAACAGTTTTGAACAGGGTCCTTTTCCCTTTTCTATTATTTCTTTTGTATACAGGCCCAGCAGAAACATAACTGGATCAAAGGGCTTGCACAGTTTGATAGTCCTTTGGGCATATTTCCAAATTTCTCTACAGAATAATTGGATCAATTCACAACTCTACTAATAATGCATTAGTGTCCCAGTTTTCCCATATTCTCTTCAAAATTAATCAATATCTTTTCCTGTCATCTTAGCCAATTTGAGAAGTGTATATTGGTACCTAAGAGTTGTCTTAATTTGCATTTCTCTGATTAATAGTGATGTAGAGCATCATATGCCAAAATAGTTTTAATTTCTTCATCTGAAAACTGTCTTTATCTTCTTTGACTATTTATCAGAGAATGACTTGAATTCTTATAAATTTGAGTCCGTTTTCTATATATTTTAGAAATGAGGCCTTGAGCAGAACTCTTGAATGTAAAAAAAAAAAAATTCCCTCTTTACTCCTTCTAATCTTGGCTGCATTTGTTTTGTTTGTACAAATATTTTAACTTAATATGATCAAAATTATTCATTTTGCATAACATAATGTCTTCTAGTTCTTCTTTGGCCACAAATTTCTTTCTTCTCCACAGATCTGAAAGGCAGACTATCCTTAGTTATTCTAATTTATTTATACAATCACCCTTTGTGTCTAAATCATGAACCCACTTAACCTCTTCTTAGTTTAGGGTGTTAGGTGTGGCTCAATGCCAATTCCTATGATTCTAATTTCTAATTTTCCCATAATTTTTGTCAAATAATGAATTCTTTTCTCAGAAGCTACAATCTTTGTTTTTATTAAATGCTAGATTACTCTAGTCATTGACTATTGTGTCTTGTGACCCTAAGTTATTCCACTAATCGACTATTCTGTTTCTTGGCCACTACCAAATGGTATTGTTGACCACTGCATTATAACTTACTTTTAAGTCTGATATAGGTAGGCCAACTTCATTTGCATTTTTTCATTGATTTCCTAGAAAATCTTGACATTTTTTTTCTTCCAGGTGAAGTTTGTTATTTTTTCTAATTCTGTAAATTAAATTCTTGGGAGTTTGCTGATATGACACTGAATAAGTATATTATAGGTAGAATTGTTATTTTTACTATATTAGCTTGGCATATCCATGAACATGTGCTATGTTTCTAATTGTTTAGATCTTATTTTATTTATGGGGGAAGTGTTTTTAATTATATTCATATAGTTCCTGACTTTGTTTTGGCAGGTAGACTCCTAAATGGTTTATATTACCTATTATTTTGAATTGATTTCTCTTTGGTGCTGGACTTTGTTGGTCACATATAGAAATGCTGATGATTTTTGTGGATTTAATTTGTATCTGCAACTTTGCTAAAGTTGTGAATTTTTTCTAGTAGTCTTTTAATTGATTCTTTAGGATTCTCTAAATATACCATCATTTAATTTGCAAAAAGTGATAATTTGGTTTTCTCATTTCTCTAATTCCTTCAATTTCTTTTTTCTCTTATTACTAAAGGTAACATTTCTAATATAAGATTGAATAGAAATGTTGATAGCCGTCAAGTTTTTTCATCCCTGAGCTTATTGGAATAGTATTAATTTATCCTTCTTATATACAGTGCTTGCTGATGGCTTTAACTAGATGGCACTGATAATTTTGAGGAAAACTTAATTTATTCCTTTGCTCTCTAGGTTTTTTAATAGGAATGTGTATTGAATTTTGACAAATGCTTTCCCTTCCTCTGTTAAGATAATCATATGATTTTTATTAGTTTCTTTATTGATATATCCAATTATGCTAATAGTTTTCCTAATAGTGAACCTGCCCTGCATTCCTTGTATGAATCCTTCTTGGCCAAAGTGTATTATTCTGGAAATAACTTCTTGTAATCTCTGCTAGTATTTTATTTAAGATTTTTGCATCAATAATAATGAGGGAAATTGGTCTATAATTTTCTTTCTCTATTTTGGCTGTACCTGGTTTCAATATCAGCACCATATCTGTCCCATAAAATAATTTGGTAGGATTCCTTCTTTCCCTATATTTTCAAAATTGAATAGTATTGGAATTAATTGTTCCTTAAATATTTGGTAGAATTTACATTTAAATCCATCAAGAACTGGAGATTGTTTGGGGAAATTGATTAATAGCTTGTTCAACTTATTTTTCTAAAATGGGACTATTTAAATAACTTATTTCCTCCTCTCAGTCTTGGCAATCTATATTTTTGTAAGTATTCATTCATTTCATTTAGATTATGAGATTTTTTTGGCATATGGTTGGACAAAATAGCTTTTTATTATTGCTCTAATTTCCTCTTCATTAGTGCAAAGTTCACCCTTCCCATTTTTGATACTAAGAATTTGGGTTTCATCTTTCCTTTTTCTAATCAAATTAACATAACATTTATCTATTTTATTGGTTTTTTTGCATAAAACTAACTCTGTTGTGTTTAATAATTCAATAGTTTTCTTATTTTCAATTTTATTAAACTCCCCTTTTGTTTTCAGAATTTCAAATTTGGTATTTAATTAGAGGTTTTAAATTTGTTCTTTTTCTAGCTTTTTTGGTAGCATGCCCTACTCATTGAACTTATTTTTTCTATTTTATGCAGGTAAGCATGTAGAGATATAAAACTTCCCCTAAGAACTGTTTTTGGTTGCATACTGTAAACTTTGGTATGTGGCATCATCATTGCCATTTTCCTCGATGAAATTATTGCTTGTGTCCCTGATTCCCTGTTTCATCCAGTGATTACTAAGTCTGTGTTATCTGCCATCTTATTTTCTCCAAGTTATGCTTTTGTCTTTCCTTTCCCCTTTTCCTTCCTCCTCTCTGTTTTGCTTCTGACCACCACCTCCCTCAAACAGCCCTCCCCTTTTACAGCTCCTCCCTCTTCCTTACCCCTTTCCCCTTATACTTCTGTACTTCCTTCTAGTAGCTTCACCCTTTCCTTTTCCCCCTTCTCTTCCACTTCTCTATAGGATGAGACAAGTTTCTCTGTGAAGCTAAATATGTTTGATGTTCTCTTGGAGACAAATCCAATGAGAGTAAGGTTCATATAATGCTCATCCTCCTCCCTTCTTCCCTCAATTGTAATAGATCTTTTTTTGCCTTTGTATCAAATGTAATTCACTCCATTTCCTCTTCCACCAGTACAATCCCTTTTCCACCTCTAATTTATTTTTTATATCATCACAATAAAGTCAAATTGTACCTAGACCTTTCAAGTATACCCAAAACAGATATACAGTTCTCAAAGTTAAACATAACTTTTAAAAGAAACAGTCATTTTTTCTTTCTTTCTTACCTTTTTATGCTTCTTTATAATTCTGTATAAATGGAATAAATGAAATAAATAATAAATGAACATGAATAAATGAAATTAACCTATTTCATTGAATTCCATCTTTTCCCCTGAAAAATAATGCTTAATTTTGCTGGATTGTTTATTTGTGAATGTAATACAAGTTCCTTTGCCCTTCAGAATATTATATTTTGTATCATTGTACCTTTAAAATGGAAGCTGCTAGGTCCTGTGTAATCCTGATTATTGCTCCTCTTTATTTGAATTGTTTCTTCCTGATGCTTACAATATTTTCTCCTTGATCTGATAATTCTGAAATTTAACTATGATATTCCATGGGTTTTTCATTTTGGGATCTCTTTTAGAAGGTAACAAGTCAATTCTTTCAATGGCTATTTGTTCTTAATTCTAAGTTTTAGAACCTAGGTTCTAGGTCATCAAAGCAGTTTTCCTTGATGATTTTCTAGGCTCTTTTTTTATAACGGTTTTCAGGTAGTCCAATAATTATTAAATTGTCTCGTCTGGATCTATTTTCCAAGTCAGTTATTTTTCCTATGAGGTATTTTACATTTTTTCCCTTTTTTGTCATAGATTTTGGTTTTGTCATAGTTTATCCTTGATGTCTTCTTGAGCCATTCACTTCCATTTGTTCAATTCTAACTTTTAATCAATTGTTATCTTCAATTAGCTTTTTATAATCTCTTTTTGCAATTGGCCAATTGAATTTTTCAATGAGTTGTTTTGTTTATTGCATTTTTTCCCATTTCATAAATTGTGTTTTTCAGCAAGTTGATTTCTTTTTCCATTTTATCCAATCTATTTTGTAAGGAGTTATATGCTTTTTCCATTTTGCTGAATTTATTTTAATGAGTTTTCTTCAAATAATTTCTGTGTTTTCTTTTCCAAACTTTCTGCAAAGTTTTCATTTTTCCCCCATTTTTCTTTTTTCTTTTAATATCCTTTTTGAATTTTTCAAAGAGAGCCTTTGCTACTTCATCTGTAAGTGTTTTGCCTGTAGTGTTCTACAGATTTGAAGTCTGTTCTTCTCTGTCTCCATAAAAGCTATCTATGGTCAGAACTCTTTTTGCTTTGTTGCTCATTTTTAAAGGTTGAGGTATGTTCTTGGGGCAAAGGGGAGACTATTCCAACCTTTCTCTAGAGGTGACAACAGCTTTACACTTCCTGGTATCTCATACTGCTGACTTCCTTCCCATGCTTTGTGGGTATAGCCAAATCCTGCATTATTCTGGGGTTTAGGGACTTACTATTTTTTTTGTAGTTGTATTGGATGTCTCTAAGCTAGTGTGTTGATCCACTGGCTTCCGAAGCAGGACAGAGTAGTCAACCCTGCTGTATTTTGGCTAATATCTTCCTGGTAGATCCCTGCTCTGCAGGGATGCCACACTATCCTGGAACCCTGAACTGTGCCAAGTTAAATTTAATGAATGAACTAGCACATGGAACTTAATCAAGAACAAGAAAATGACAGACCAGCATGGAAATCATAACAGCAAGTGAGATCAATAGCACTGTGAAAAACCAACAAATTGTAACTTTTGAGGGATAGAGGTATTCCCAATGGGAATAGGGATATTAGTTGTATGATATACACATGCATTTCTAGCAAAGATATTTTGGCATAATATGCCTCTGTGTATCTCTGAATATGGACTGATTTTTTTTTTTTGTTATTTACGCTGCTATTCTATTTAATCAAGTGTCCTTAAAACCTCTGATTTTATATTTTAAAAAGAACATTTGACCTGTTTGGGACATATGCTGGCCTAAAAAGTTGTAAATTTTATGTGTCCAAGATTCAGTTCAAATTTGGAGAGGGAGGTAAATTTAACCTGCAAATATCATTCTATGCCAGATGGATAGTTCCTGTTATTGCACAAAGATAAATAGATGAAGCATTTGTTTTAAATGCTTGCTGTGTTCCATGCACTAAGGTAAACACTGAAAATACAAAAAAAGAAGAAAACAAGATGATGACTATTCTCAAAAAACTTACATACTAATGAGGAAGAGAACACATGAACAGATCTTGGAACTCAGGGGGTTATCCAAGCATGGAGTAAAAAATGAATGAGTTGTGAATAAATTGAGGATAGGTAAGACTTTGTAAGAACTGGAGTTCCTCATGTGACTCAGAAATCTGTCAAGTAGGTCCCAAGATAAAGCAATTCCAAGATGGAAAAGGCTGTGAAAGTGATGTAGCATCTCAGAAAGTGCCACTAAATTCAATCAGAGGTCCACCAACATTACCATCCCATCCTTATTACTTACTGCTTATGTGACCTCTGGGAAAACAACTGATCTCTCTACAGACTGTTTTTTGTCTGCATAGTTAGAGAACTGGACTTCATGTTGTTTTACGGTCATTCCAGTTATGTCTGTTTATTTGTCAAGGAATTGAAATTTTCTTGGCAAAGATACATGAGTGATTTGTCATTCTTTTCTCCAGTTCATTTTTACAAATAAGGAAATCGAGGCAAACAGGGTTAGTGACTTGTTCAGGATTACAGAACAAGTGTCTCAATCAAATTTGAACTCAGATCTTACTGATTGTAGACCCATAGCTCTATTCACTGTACCACTTAATTACCTCACAGTTGGACTCTATGATGTATAATTGTCCTTCTCCTTCAGATCCTGTAATAGTTAAGTCTATGACTTTTCTGTAGAGAAAAACTATTTGGATTCAAGAGGTAGAAGGGAAAATTCTGAAGATTAACTCATATACATTTGTGTACCACCTCTGGTTGCCTTTGTGTTTCCCTCTTTGGATAAAAGAGAATAAAGATTCCGTGTCCCATGCATATAGAAGAGATTTGATGGGTATTGCTAAAATTGTTGCATCAAAAATATGATTTGAACCTTTATGCATTCATTGTGTTTACTACCCAAGTCACTGCCTGAAAGTAGAATAATTTTATTTTCACACGAAGCAAATATGCCTCTGTAGTGCCCCTCCTCCTATCTCCAGTGAGTATAGTCAGCTACCAATGGGGGGAGGAGGGAGGCGGAGATGGGGAAGTGGGAGAGGAAGAGAAATAAATAATATACCCTCACAGCCTTCTCATTATTATTTCTGGGAAAACATAATAAAGCTACAGCTGGCAGGCACTTATTTTTTTCTTAGTATTTAATAATAGAATTAATTGCTAAGTGGAAAGCTTGTAACCCCCTTTCTGTTGTGCCTTGCCCTCTGCTATCATTATGAATAGATGCAAAAATCAATGCTAATTATAATTCAGAATGTTTGAAGAAATAGATTGATCCATAAAAATCCCTACTCCCCCATCTTCCCCCAGGTGGCAAAAGTTGTATATTTAAAATCCGTAAGCATCAGTAGGCACAGTGTTTTAATAGAGAGCTGAATACTTCTTAAAATTAGGTGTTTCTAGTTGTTGACCTTGGCAAGATTTCATAATTTAGAAGTAATCATATGGGGAATTTAGGAGACTTCATGAAATTCCAGGGCATGTGTAGCTGGGTCAGAAATAATGATTTAGTTTTTCTGTGAAACTGCTGCTTTCATTTTGAATGAGACAGAATGGTGTAGAAGAAAGAAGTCTATCCTGATATTGAGAATACCTGTCTTCTAAACTCCATTCTTTTACAACATTATGGGGCCATTGTCATGACCCTTCCCCTCTCTAGGCATCAATGTACCTATTTGTAAGAGTTGTATTGTAAGAGAAGATGGCATGGTGCAAATAACAATTGTCTCAGAATTAGAATTTTAATATCAGTCCTGGTGATCTTAGCTAGTAACTTCTACTCCTTATACCTCAATTTTCTGACTTTTAAGATTAAAAGTATGGCAGGAAAACATTGTATATATTAACAATATGATTATTTGAAGATCACTTGTAATGGACTTGGTGCTTCTTGACAATGCAATGATTCAAGACAGTTCCATTAAAAATGCTAATCACATCCAGAGAGATGGAATGTGGATCAAGGCATAGTATTTTCATCTTTTTGTTTGTTTTTCCTTTTGGTCTTATTTTTTTCTAGCACAAAATGACAAATATGGTAATATTTAAAAGGATTGTACATATTTAAATTTTATCAAATTGCTTACTATCTTGTGGAAAGGGAAAGTAAGGGGAGAGGGAAAAATTTAGAACACAAAGTTTTAGAAAAATGAATGGACACAAAGCTTTTACAAAAAATAGATATGTATTAGAAAAATTAAATTGAAAAAATCAAAGGGCAAATAAAAATGTTCCCTTCTTCCCCACAAAAATTTAAGAGGTTAGGCTAGTTAAGCTGGAGTAAAAGAATGAATAATCAAATCAGTAAGGAAGAATTTATCAAGCACATATAACCTTTGTAAATGTATTTCTAGATAATAAAAATGCAGAAACAGTTCCTGCTCTCTGAAAGTTCACATTTAATGAGGGACAATACACATAGATTTCATCTACATATCAAATGAAAAGTCTCCATCTCCTTAGAGTCCATCAGCAAAACAGATGGTAATATATGTTTTTAAATATCCATTCCACTGATAAAATCCTATCAACTTCAGATACTGAATCATTTGACAGTGCCAAGCTGTTTGGGAATGAAAAACTTTCCTTTCTTGGTTGCTAACTGTGGTTGCTAAGAATGCAGTGTTAGCAGAATGCAATGATACATTTTCTAGTTTGAAATTTCTAGGATGATGATCGTAAGAGTTTCAATGGAAACATGACTAGTAATTTGCAATGGACTAATGTTACCATAGCTCATGAGCTTGAGGGCTTGCCTGCTTGCTAGTTGAAATTGATCAGCAGGTTGTTGGTTGTGTTGTTAAGCCAGGTGGGCTGCTTCTTTACTGGGATTGTTCCTGTGGTCCAAAAGTCCACAGTTGAAGTAGTGATAGAAAATGGGAGAGATGGTATTCTAGGAAATCATATTTAGGATCCTTGACTTTCTTCATCCATCTGAAGGAAGATGGAGATGTTGATCAAAGGGGTGGGGATGGTGTGAATAGCTTACTGTCATCCACTTCCTATCTCTTTTGCCATGCTGTTTGCCAGAGAGATAGAGTTCCCCTTCCTTGATCATCTTTAAGCAGTTAGTGGATGAGCATGTGCCAAATATATTGTAGAAGAGATTCCTTTTTTGCATGGGTCGGATTAGATGGATGCTGAGGTTCCTTTCAACTCCACAGAAATAAGATTGAAAGTGGTTGTCGGCTCAGGAAGTATTGGAAGATGTTGATTTTCTGATGCTGTGGAGTCAGATGCTGTAGCATCTAAATGTCTTATCCAGTAACCAGCTGGTAGTGAAGTTCAATATGGAGATGCTCACCAGTAATGTTTTTTTAGTTGTACCACCTGCCTTGGTGTGTTTGGAAAAAGACTGCCTAGCAACTGTCCTGACAATTATAAATCCTCAGATGCTCTATCTCATTCTAAAATTTGAATCTATTAGGATGGTAGACAGAAACTCAAGTTACTGCTGTAGGAGGAGCTATCATGGAATAGGTGAGAAAATTATCAATATACATATGAACCATAGCCTACCGTAATATCACTTGCTAAAGCCTTGTGCTTATACAAACTATAATTATTCTTGGAGTTGACAGAAATAGTCAGATAAATTTATTTCTTATCACATTTTCTGGGGAGGAATTTCCAAAATAAAATTTAGATATAGTTTTTGTGTCGGTTTCCCCAAATCTTGATGTTATACCCTAAAGCCCTACAAAAGCATTCATAACCAATGGTAGTATTGCTCATGGAAAATTTTTAATTTAATAAATTATTATTGATATCTTTTGTTTTTAGATCACTTACCTTTCCTCTGTATTTCTTTTCAGCCCTTCTCTCATTCCAAACATTTTTTTATTTTTTATTTTTTTTAATTGTTCAACATTTAAATTTTATTTTATTTGCAATACATATGTATGGGTATTTTTTCAACATTAACCCTTACATATCTTTCCATTACAAATTTTTCCCCTCAACTCCCCACCCCTCCCCTAGATGGCAGGATATCCACTACATGCTAATTATGTTAAAATACTTGACAGATCGAATATATGTATACACATTTCCACACTTATCATTGTTGTGCAAGAAAAATTGTATCAACACGAAAGACATATCAGATAAAGGAAACACAATGTAAGCGAACATCAATCAAGAGTATGAGAATGTTATGTTGTGGTCCACATTTCATGTCACTCTCTCTGGGAGCATATGGCTTCCTTCAGTGAACAATTGGAAGTGTTTCGAAACATTTCATTGTTGAAGAGAGACATGTCCATCAAAATTGAACGTCATATAATATTGTTGTTGCCGTATATAATGATTTCTGGTTCTGCTCATTTCACTCAGCATCAGTTCATGTAAGTCTCTCTAAACCTCTCTGAAATCATCCTGCTGGTCGTTTCTCACCTAACAATAATATTTCATAACATTCATATACCATAATTTATTCAGCCATTCTCCAATTGAAGGGCATCTATTCAATTTCCAGTTTCTAGCCACTACAAAAAGGGCTGCCACAAACATTCTTGCACAAGTGGTACCCTTTCCTTCCTTTATGATTTCTTTG
Source organism: Myrmecobius fasciatus (assembly GCA_023553655.1). Lineage (NCBI taxonomy): Eukaryota > Metazoa > Chordata > Mammalia > Dasyuromorphia > Myrmecobiidae > Myrmecobius > Myrmecobius fasciatus. The sequence goes on from JAJPUD010012048.1 coordinate 43,042, forward strand.
GGATATAAGCCCAATAGAAATGCTGCTGGGTCAAAGGGTATGCACAGTTTGATAACTTTTTGAGCATAGCTCCAAATTGCTCTCCAGAATGGCTGTATCTGTTCACAGCTCCACCAACAATGCATCAGTGTCCCAGCCTTCATAAATCCCCTCCAACATTCATCATTCACTTTTCCTGTCATTTTATCCAATCTGACAGATGTGAAGTGGTACCTCAGGGTTGTCTTGATTTGCATTTCTCTGATCAATAGTGATTTGGAGCACCTTTTCATATGACTATAAATAGTTTTAATTTCATCCTCTGAAAATTGTCTGTTCATATCCTTTGACCATTTATTGATTGGAGAATGGCTTGAATTTTTATAAATATGAGACAATTCTCTATATATTTTAGAGATGAGACCTTTATCAGAACCCTTAAATGTAAAGATGATTTCCCAATTTATTGCTTCCCTCCTAATCTTGTCTGCATTGATTTTGTTTGTACAAAAACTTTTTAACTTAATATAGTCAAAGTTATCTATCTGGTTTTCAATTAAGAGTTCCAGTTCTTCTTTGGACATAAATTTATTCCATCTCCATAGGTCTGATAGGTAAACTATATTACATTCCTCTAATTTACTTATAGTATCACTCTTTATATCCAGATCATGAACCCATTTAGATCTTATCTTGGTATGTGGTGTTAGATGGGGGTCAAGCCCTAATTTCTTCCACACTAGTTTCCAGTTTTCCCAGCAGTTTTTGTCAAATAGTGAATACTTATCCCAAAAGCTGGGGTCTTTGGGTTCATCAAAAACCAAATTGCTATAGTTATTGCCTAGTTTGTAGGGGTTCTATTTCTTATCAGTAAAAATGATGTTGTTAGATCATATTTAAGGACCTATGATTTTATTTAATTCCATCTTTTCTTATTCCTTCTAACAACATGATACATTACCCATCAATTAGAGAATGACTGAATAAATTATGGCATGTGAATATTATGGAATATTATTGTTCTGTAAGAAATGACCAGCAGGATGATTTCAGAGAAACCTGGAGCCACTTACATGAACTGATGCTATGTGAAATGAGCAGAACTAGGAAATCATTATACTTAGCAACAATAAGACTATCTTGTTCTTGTATCAGATCAATTCTGATGGATGTGATTCTCTTCAATAATGAGATCATTCAAACCAATTACAACTGTTCAGTGATGAAATTGACCATCTATACCCAGAGAGAGGACCATGGAAACTGAGTGTGGACTATAACATACCATTCTCACTCTCTCTGTTGTTGTTTGCTTGCATTTTGTTTTCTTTTTCAGTTGTTTTTTTTTTCCTTCTTGATCTGATTTTTCTTGTGCATCAAGATAACTATAAATATGTATATACATATGTATTGGATATAACTTATATTTTAACATATTTCACATTTTTGGACTACCTGTCATCTAGGGGAGGGGGTGAGTAGAAGGAGAGAAAAATTTGGAACAGAAGGCTTTACAAGGGTCAAAGTTGAAAAATTACCATCCATATGTTTTATAAATAAAAAAGCTTTAATAACATGATACATTTCTACAGTCTCATTTTTACTAAAGGTTATCTGCTGTATGGAGGCACTCCCATAAATAGGGATGGTGGTCCTCAGGACCAAAATTGCAAAATACAGATAACATGAAATGAACTTCATAAGTCAACTTTCACATATATTTAGTTAACTGAGGCAGAAAGGAATATTACATCTCAGGGTCCTTTTTTTTTTTAATTTTCTGAGGCAATTGACATTAAGTGACCTTCCCAGGGTCATATAGCTAATAGCTAAATGTCTGAGGGCAAATTTGAACGCAAATGCTCCTGACTTCAGGGTTGGTGTTTTCTGGCCACTACACCAACTAGTTGCCAAAGAGTACAATATTCTGTATAAAGATTTTAGGACACATAATTCTATGATTCTGAGAGACTCTTTAGGGAAAAAATGAGGGGAGTATAAAGTTGGAAAGGAGATAACCTGAGATGCAACCATTGGAGGAATAAAGCAATTATCTAATAGCTTCTTATTTTAATTTTTATTGTTCTATAAATGTTAAGATTCAGTTTTTATTTCTACCAAGGAAGTACAAGTATTGTCAGTGCCCTCTAGAGTTAGGTTTGGACAAGGTCACTGGTACCCTGACTTTAAAAAAAATTATTAAAATTTTATATTTTTCAAAACATATGCATGGATAATTCTGCAACATTAAGACTTGCAAAATCTTGTGTTCAAATTCCCCCCTTCTTCCAACCCCCTCCTGTAGATGGTAAATAGTCTAATATTTGTTAAACATTGCCCTAACTTTCTTGTCATGACTTTTTTATTTTTTTTAAGATGAGTTCAATAAATAAGGTAAGAAGAGAACAAAGAAGTAGAGATTAAGTAGAAGAGATATATGTGACTTTAGACTTCCATAGAACTTGAAATTGGAGTCAAAATCTTAATAAAAACCTATGAATTCAAAGTCTACTTTTGTTATGGATTTTTAGCTGACGTGATCTCAAAAATCATCTATTAGGACCTTCTCTTTTTTTTTTAAGTGAGGAAAATGAAGTTAAAAGAGTTTGTATGATTTTTTTTTCTTTTTTTCCTGAGATCAAAGAACTATGAAGAGACTGAACTGGACTTTGAATCTAGGTTATATGGCTTCAAATCCAGATTTCCTTCAATTATATCAGATCATACCTCTGAGGTTTTCTCTCTCTCCTATATTTAAATAATTCAGAGGTCCTTCATTTGAAGCATATATTAACTCTGTCAACCAACATTGATTTTCTTTTTTTCTCTTTTCTTTTTTTATGAAATAAAATAAATATTTCCATAACAGTACAATAAAAAACATGATTGAATATAAAAATATAAATCTACTATGCACAACTTGCTATTCCTTTCAAATACAAAATAAAGTTATTGTGTAAATTTGTTTTTCTTCCTTTCTTGCTCTTGAGATGGCTACTATTAGACACAAATAGGTGTGTGTATCATATATGCATATATGATACACACATATATATTTAAATATATATATATACATATATGTGTAAAATTATTCTATATAAACTTTTATTCAACAGTTCCTTCCCTATGCATAGATAGCATCATTCTTCATATATCCTTTGAAGTTAATTTGGTTAATTTTAATACTGAAAATGCCTTAGTCAATCAAAGTCAATCTTAAAACATTATTACTGCTACTATAAACAATGTTCTTTTGACGGCTCATTTTGCTCTTTATTATTTCATTCAAGTATTTCTATGTTTTTTCTAAAATCATTGAGCTCATCATTTCTTATAGTATAGTAGTATTCTATCATGATCATGTACCACAGCTTATTTTGGTCTTTTACAATAAATGGGCATGGCTGCAATTTCTAGTTCTTTGCCACAACAAAGATTATTGCAAGAAATGTTTTAGAAGGGGGGCGGAGCCAAGATGGTGAACTGCAGACAGTGTTCTCTGTGAGCTCCTGAGACCTTCCCTCAGACCCAGAAAAATGGAGCCTACGAACTGGTTCGGAAGTGAGGGCTCCACCAAACACTTGGACTACAACGCACTTCTATCAACAATCTACTGTGAAAAAACTTCAGAGAAGGTTAGCCTCAGGGGAAATCGGCTGTTGGTCACAATCACACACCACCCGGGGTGGAAGTCAGGGGTGAAATAGAGGAGCAGATTTTAGGCACCCAGGAAGCCCCTGGGAGATGCCTGGGGCCCTCTGCTCTGCTTGCGGGCAGGTGCTTTGGCAGATCTACCTTTGGTAAAGGGTGGATTGAGAGCAGCTGAAAACGTGGTCCTAGTGCGGGTCTAGCCCCACCAGCCTCAGACCAGAAGTCAACTCGGCAAACTGCCCCAGGACAAATTGAAACTGCGGCAATATTCCTTGCTGGTGACTGATACCTCAATTCAAAAGCATGAATAAGAAACAGAAGAGAGCTCTCACCATAGACAGCTTCTACCGAGAGAAAGTAGGGCAGTCCCAAGATCCTGAGATTATGAAAACAATCCCAGATGAAGCCACAAAGGCGGAATTTAAGCTGGTCTCCCTTCCAGAATGCTTACCTGGAAGATTGCATAAGGAATCTCAAAAGAGAGCTAGAAGAAGAATGGGGAAATAAATTGAAATAAGGGCAACAGAGATATCAAAAACTGGAAAACAGGACTGGTGAATTGGAAAAAGAAAACAATTCACTGAAAAATAAATTTGGTGAATTGGAAAAAATCACCAATTCACTGGAAAATAAAAATGGCAAATTGGAAAAAGACAACAATTCACTGAAAAACAAAATTGGTGAATTGGAAAAAGACAACAATAGGTTGAAAAATAAAATTGGCAAAATGGAAAAAGAATGCATTGAATCAAGAAATTCAATTGGCCAGCTACAAAAGGAACTAAAAAAGATAACTGAAGGAAATAATACTCTAAAAATTAAAATTGAACAATGACTCAATAAGACTTCAAGAATCAGTCAAACAGAAACAAAAAATAAGGGAAAAAATAGAAGAAATATGAAATATCTCCTAGGAAAAACAACTGACTTGGAAAATAGATCTAGGAGAGACAATCTAAGGATTATCGGACTCCCTGAAAGCCACGATGAAAAAAAGAACCTTGATGCTATCTTCCAGGAAATCATGAAAGAGAATTGCCCTGATGTTTTAGAATCAGAAGGCAAAATTGGTATTGAAAGAATTCACTGATCATCTACTGAAAGAGAACCCAAAATTAAAACCCCAAGGAATATCGTGGTCAAATTTCAGGACTATCGCACTAAGGAAAAGATATTGCAAGCAGCTAGAAAGAAACAGTTCAAATACCGAGGAACTGTAATTAGAATTACAAAGGATCTGTCAGCTTCCACATCGAAGGATTGAAGGGCCTGGAATCAGATATTCTGAAAGGCAAAAGAACTTGGATTACAGCCAAGAATAAGTTATCCAGCTAGAATGAGCATCATTTTCCAGGGAAGAAGATGGTCATTCAATGATACAGGAGAATTTCACCTATTTCACCTATTTCTAATGAAAAGACCAGATCCGAACAAAAAATTTGACCTCCAAATACAGAGCTCAAGAGAAGCATAAAAAGGTAAAAAAGAAAGAACTCTTGAGAACTATATTTCAACTATAGGTATCTTTAAGAATGGGGGTATAATTCGATTTTTCTTTGATAATAATGGAAAGGAAATTAGAGGTAGAAGAGATACCATAATGAAAAAAAAGGGGGGGGAAGGAGGCAAAATAAAGTAAAAATAAAGGAGGTAAAATAAGGCAAAATCTCATAAAGAGACATAGAAGATCTAATATAATTGAGGGAAAGAAGGGAGGGCAAAGAGTATTGTGTAAATCTTACTCTCATTAGATTGGACTCTAAGAGAGTATATCAGACACATTTGTCTTCAAAGAAAGGCCTGACCCTCCTTGCAGGAAGGTGGGAGGGAAAGGAGGAAAGGAAAGGGATAAACTAATAGAAGGATTAGGGGAAAGATATAAAGGGGTGGGAGGGACGCTAAAGGGGGGAGGACTATTGGTGGGAGGTGGTCATCAAAAATAAAGTACTGGGGAAGGGGGAAGGGAGAGAGGGGAAAGGGAAGAGAAAATCATAACTGGGTAAATAAGATGGCAGGAAATACAGATATAGTTATTTTAACTGTGAATGTGAATGGGATGAACTCTCCCATAAAATGGAAGCGGGTAGCAGACTGGATTAAAAGCCAGAATCTTACAATATGTTGTTTACAAGAAATACATCTAAAACATAGAGATACATACAGAGTGAAGGTAAAGGGCTGGAACTGAATCTTTTATGCTTCAGCAGAACAAAGAAAGGAGGGGTAGCAATCCTTATCTCGGATCAAGTAAAAACAAAAATAGATCTAATTAAAAGAGATAAGGAAGGAAACTATATTTTATTAAAGGATTCCATAGACAATAAAGCGGTATCAATACTAAACATATATGCACCAAGTGGTATAGCATCCAAATTCCTAGAGGAGAAACTAACAGAGATGCAAGGAGAAATAGACAGTAATACTATACTAGTGGGGGATCTCAACCTTGCTCTCTCAGAATTAGATAAATCAAATTCCAAAATAAATAAGAAAGAAGTTAGGGAGGTAAACAAAAGGCAAGAAAAGTTAGGTATGATAGCTCTCTGGAGGAAATTGAATGGTGATAGAAGGGAGTATAGTTTTTCTCAGGGGTTCATGGAACTTATACGAAGATTGATCATGTGTTAGGGCATAAAATCCTCAAAATCAAATGCAGAAAAGGAGAAATAGTAAATGCATCCTTCTCAGATCATGATGCAATAAAACTCACAGGTTTTTAAGGCCAGGAGAAAATAGACCGCAAATTAATTGAAAATTAAATAATCTAATCCTGAAGAAAGAATGGGTGAAATAGCAAATCATAGACACAATCGATAATTTCATCCAGGAGAATGACAATAATGAGACAACATACCAAAATTTGTGGGACATGGCTAAAGCAGTTATAAGGGGTAACTTTATATCTCTAGATGCTTACTTGCATAAAACAGGGCAAGAAAAGTTCAATGAATTGGGCTTACAATTAAAAAATCTAGAAAAAGCCCAAATTAAAAACCCTCAATTAAATACCAAATTGGAAGTAATGAAAATAAAAGGTGAGATCAATAAAATTGAAAATAATAAAACTATTCAATTAATAAATAAAACTAAGTGTTGGTTCTATGAAAAAAACTAACAAAATAGATAAGCCTTTAGTTAATTTGGTAAGAAAAAGGAAAGAGGAAAATCAAATTGTTAGTCTCAAGAATGATAATGGAGAACTTTCCTCCAATGAAGAGGAAATTAGAGCAATAATTAGGAGTTACTTTGCCCAACTTTATGCCAGTAAGTTTGATAATCTAAATGAAATGGAGGAATATCTACAAAAATATATATTGCCCAGGTTAACAGAAGAGGATATAAATTATTTAAATAGCCCCATATCAGAAAAAGAAATAGAACAAGCTATTAACCAACTCCCTAAGAAAAAATCTCCAGGGCCAGATGGATTTACATGTGAATTCTACCAAATATTCAAAGAACAATTAATTCCAATATTACACAAACTATTTGAGAAAATAGGGACAGAAGGTATACTGCCAGAATCCTATGAGACCGATATGGTGCTGATAGCTAAACCAGGTAGGGTGAAAACAGAGAAAACAAACTATAGACCAATTTCCCAAATCAATATTGATGCAAAAATTTTAAATACGATATTAGCAATGAGATCACAGAAAGTCATCCCCAGCATAATACACTATGACCAAGTAGGATTTATACCAGGGATGCAGCGCTGGTTCAATATTAAGAAAACTATCAGCATAATGAATTATATTAATAACCAAACTAACAAAAACCATATGATTATCTCAATAGATGCAGAAAAAGCCTTTGATAAAATCCAACACCCTTTCCTATTAAAAACACTAGAAAGTATAGGAATAAATGGGCTTTTCCTTAAAATGATTAATGGCATCTACTTAAAACCTTCAGCAAGCATCATATGTAATGGAGTCAAACTAGAACCATTCCTAATAAGATCAGGAGTGAAACAAGGCTGCCCACTGTCACCATTATTATTTAATATTGTCTTAGAAATGTTAGCTTTGGCAATAAGAAAAGAAAAAGAGATTAAAGGAATTAGAGTAGGTAATGAGGAAACCAAATTATCACTCTTTGCAGATGACATGATGATATATGTAGAGAACCCTAAAGACTCAACTAAAAAACTAGTAGAAACAATTCACAACTTTAGCAAAGTTGCAGGATACAAAATAAATCCACATACATCATCAGCATTTTTATATATTACCAATAAAGTTCAGCAGCAAGAGATACAAAAAGAAATTCCATTCCAAATAACTGTTGATAGTATAAAATATTTGGGAATTTATCTTCCAAGGGAAAGTCAGGAACTATATGAACTAAACTACAAAACACTTTCCACACAAATAAAATCAGACCTAGTCAATTGAAAAAACTTAAAATGCTCATGGGTAGGCCAAGTGAATATAATAAAAATGACAATACTACCCAAACTAATTTACTTATTTAGTGCCATACCAATCAAACTCCCAAGAAATTATCTTACAGACCTAGGAAAATATTAGCAAAATTCATTTGGAAGAACAAAAGGTCAAGAATTTCAAGGGGA
>JAJPUD010012049.1:0-31828 GCA_023553655.1 Myrmecobius fasciatus
CTCAATAGATGCAGAAAAAGCATTTGATAAAATCCAACACTCTTTCACATTAAAAACACTAGAGAGTATAAGAATAAAGGGGATTTTCCTTAAAATGATCAGTATCATCAGCAAGCATCATATGTAATGGAGACAAACTAAAACCATTCCCCATTAGATCAGGAGTGAAACAAGGCTGCCCACTGTCACCATTACTATTTAATATTGTATTAGAAATGTTAGCTTTGGCAATAAGAGAAGAAAAAGAGATAAAAGTAATTAGAGTAGGTAATGAAGAAACCAAATTATCACTCTTTGCAGATGACATGATGGTATACTTAGAGAACCCTAGAGACTCAACTAAAAAACTACTAGAAACAATGCACAACTTAAGCAATGTTGCAGGATACAAAATAAATCCACATAAATCATCAGCATTTTTATATATTACCAATAAAATTCAGCAGCAAGAGATACAAAAAGAAATTCCATTCCAAATAACAGATCCAATAACAGATAAAACATTTGGGAATCTATCTGCCAAGGAAAAGTCAGGAACTATATGAACTAAACTACAAAACACTTTCCATACAAATAAGATCAGACCTAATCAATTGGAAAAACATTAAGTGCTCATGGGTAGGCCGAGCAAATATAATAAAAATGACAATACTACCCAAACTAATTTACTTATTTAGTGCCATACCAATCAAACTCACAAGAAATTCTTTTACAGATCTAGAAAAAATAATAGCAAAGTTCATTCGGAAGAACAAAAGGTCAAGAATTTCAAGGGAATTAATGAAAAAAAAGGCAGATGAAGGTGGCCTTGCTGTACCAGATCTAAAACTATATTATAAAGCAGTGGTCATCAAAACCATTTGGTAATGGCTGAGAAATAGAGCAGTCGATCAGTGGCATAGGATAGGATATCAGGACGATCTAGGCAATAACTTTAACAATTTAGTGTTTGATAAACCCAAAAACCCCACGTTTTGGGATAAGTACTCACTATTCAGCAAAAACTGCTGGGAAAATTAGAAACTAGTGTGGAAGAATTTAGGGCTTGACCCACACTTAACACCACATACCAAGATAAGATCTAAATCGGTTCATGATCTAGATATAAAGAGTGATATTGTAAGCAAATTAGAGGAACGTAGTATAATTCACCTCTCAGACCTATGGAGATGGAATAAATTTATGTTCAAAGAAGATCTGGAACTCTTAATTGAACACTGGATAGATAATTTTGATTATACTAAGTTAAAAAGTCTCTGTACAAATAAAACTAATGCAGACAAGATTAGGAGGGAAGCATCAAATTGGGAAATCATCTTTATATTTAATGGTTCTGATAAAGGCCTCATTTCTAAAATATATAGAGAATTGTCTCATATTTATAAGAATTCAAGCCACTCTTCAATAGATAAGTGGTCAAGGGATATGAACAGACAATTTTCAGATGATGAAATTAAAACCATCTCTAGTCCTATGAAAAGTTGCTCCAAATCACTATTGATCAGAGAAATGCAAATTAAGACAACTCTGAGGTACCACTACACACCTGTCAGATTGGCTAAAATGACAGGAAAAGATAACAATGAATGCTGGAGGGGGTGTGGGAAAGCTGGGACACTAATACATTGTTGGTGGAACTGTGAACGGATCTAACCATTCTGGAGAGCAATTTGGAACTATGGTCAAAAAGTTATCAAATTGTGCATACCCTTTGACCCAGCAGTTTTTCTATTGGGCCTATATCCCAAAGAGATCTTAGAGGAGGGAAAGGGACCCACATGTGCAAGAATGTTTGTTGCAGCCCTTTCTGTAGTGGCTAGAAACTGGAAACTGAATGGATCCCCATAATTTGGAGAGTGGCTGAAAAAATTATGGTATTTGAATGCTATGGAATATTATTGCTCTGTAAGAAACGACCAGCAGGACAATTTCAGAGAGGTCTGGAGATGAACTGATGCTGAGTGAAATGAGTAGAACCAGGAGATCATTATACACAGCAACAACAATATTACATGATGATCAATTCTGATAGACATGGCTCTCTGCAAGAAGGAATTGCCTCAAACCAACTCCAATTGTTCAGTGAAGAAAACTATATACATCCAGAGAGAGGGATATGAAATATGGACCACAACATAACATTTTCGTGCTCTCTAATGATGTTTGCTTGTATTGTGTTTCCTTTCTCTGCTGTTCTTTTTTTTCTTGTAGATAGGATTTTTCTTGCACAACTTGTCAAGTATTTCAACATTTTTAACATGTAATGGACTTCCTGCCATCTAGGGGAGGGGAGGGGACTGGGGGTAAAATTTGTAACGGAAAGCTTTGTATAGATCAATACTGAGGAATTACCCATACATATGTTGTACAAACAAAAAGCTTTAATTAAAAAAAATTAAAAAATTAAAAAAAAAGTTGTTGCCTGAAAGACCAGTTTTTGATTATAATCATGTACCTGCTTTTTCCTCCTATCGCAAATTTCTATAATCACGGCAAGTATTCAGTAGAAGCCATGAGCAAAATTCAAATATGTATTATTTTGCAGTTTCCTATCTGAAAATGTGGTCATTTCATCCTAAATAAGTAAGTGAGTATTTGGCCTAGTTTTCTATCTGTTGCTAGTTGTATATATCTATTTCTTTTAGCATTTTTGTTGTTTCTGAATTTCATGATATGCATTTTTATTTGTGAAAGATACCTACTCTAATTACTGAGGACACAAATGTTTGGGTGAAAGATGGCCCCACATGGGAACTGGGGGTACAGAATTCTAATCTGTTTGCAGAATTAGCTCATTAGACTCTAGGCCATGCCGGAAATAAATAGATTTGAGAGGGCATATAGTTAGCAAAGAAAGTATTTTTTTAATAATTAACAATGGAAAAGACAAGTTCCTTGGTGGAACTCAAAATTTTCCAGTAGAAAGGGAGTACCCCATGAGATTGGGGCATGCCCTTAAGCTGGCAGGCTAAATCCTGAAAGGGACTTGGCACCCTAAATGAGTTAGCTGTAAGAAGGAGAAGTGGGGTCAGAAAGTATAATGGAGTCAGTAGAGACACTACATGGTATGAGAGAAGGAAAAAGATATCACAAGGTAGAATGCTATGATGGGCTGACCCAGGGGAGACAAATAAGTTTCATCAAGAATGGTGTAAGAGAACTTCAATAGGTTAAAAAATAAAGAGGAGAGATAACAATAACTTGCATTAACAAGTTAAACTATAGCTAGAAAGCTGCAGGTATTCCTTGTCTAGAATGAACATTTCTCTCCTGTTTCTGACCACCTCTTAATTAGTATTTAAGTACTTCTTCTAAAGGCAATTTATTCTTTTGTTTCTGAAATAAATTTCCATGTTTACAGTATAAGCCTTTACTCCCCCAGACAATGGGAGAAAAAGCCAAAGCGGAGGGGAGTTTCTGCTCTATTTCATCTGGTGTGTTGCAGTTTGTGCTTTAACTGACACCTTGTCAATTAAAAGTTGCTCTTTCTTCTGATATCATACCTTTTTTTGCTTCTCTTACTCTGAGGGCCTCTGATTGTTTTTGTGATCACTACTGTCCCACACACTTTGGTCATTTATCAATTGGTGAACTTATTCTTACACATTTGAGTGAGCCCCTTAAATATCTTGGCTATAAGAACTTCATCAGATAAATTTTCTGCAAAGACGTGTTTCTACTGATTTCCTATCTTCCTTATAAGCTTAGCCACTTTGGATTGTTTGTCCAAAAAACTTTAAAATTTTATGTACTGAAATTTGTCAATTTTATCTTTCCATCCCTTCTTTGATAATGAATTATTCTCCTATGATACTTATGATACTAAGTCAGCAAATAGACTTTTATTAAATGCATGCTATGTGCTTGGCACTCTTCTAAAAACCAGAAAACCAAAAGGGATAAAAAGTAGTTCCTGTCCTGAAGGAGCTAACATTCCAATGGGGGACATAACAAGCAAACAAATATTCACAAATAATCTACATACAAGATAAATTGGAAATAATTAAAAGAGGAAAGGCACAAGAATTAAGAAAGATTGGGAAAGGCTTCCTGTAGAAAGTAGAATTTTATTTGCAATTTGAAGGAACCCAGAAGAACCAGTAATTGAAGAAGAACAGAGAGAGAATTCCAGGAATGAGGTATGACAGTAAGAAAAAAAAATCCAGAGTCAAGAAATGTAGTGTCTAATTATTTCCTTGATATTTTAATTTGTTTATAATGTGACTTCTTTTATCGAAGTCATGTATCCATTAGTAGCTTATCTTAGTATACAGAGTGAGGTTTTGGTATAAACTTAAATTCTTCCAGACTGCTATCCAGTTTTCCTAACAGAATTTGTCAAAGAGTGAGTCCTTTCCACGGTCATTACTCATACTAGGTTACGAAGGTTTTTTGTTGTTTTGTTTTCATATGTTGTGAATTGAATCTATTCTACTCATTGATTTCTCTATTTTACAACCAGATATTTTGTTTTGACAGTTACTATAATATACTTTGAGGTCTGGTATTGCTAGGCCCTCTTTCCTTCCCACTTTTTTCATTATTTTTCTTGTTTTTCTTGAACTTTTGTTACTCCAGATGAATCTCATTATTATTTTTTCCTAGTCCTATAAAGGAATCCTTTAGTTGTTTGGTATGGCACCAAATGAGTAAACTAATTTAGACAGTATTGTTGTCATTTTTATTATATTGGTTCAGCTTATTCATTAGAAGTCTGAGATCATTATTGCTACTACTTTTTTAACTTCAGCTGAAATTTAATTTTACTCTAATCCATTATTTTAATTCTATGTGAATATTATTTTCACATGTGTTTCTTGCACATTGGGAGTTTAGCATGTGACCAGGTCACCTAAGAAGGATAGTAACCATGTGGGGATTTCCTTCAGTCCACAGGAGAACAGGAGTGAGTATGTATATTTCTAGTCAACCTATTATTGTAGTTTGGAAAAGTTTCTTTGAATTGGACACTAACTTGAAATGCTAGCATTTTTAAATCTATCTGTAAAATATTGTCTGGAGATAGTCTTTATCACTTTTTGGTACTATAGATAAATAACTCATTCATAGTAGGCAATACCATTCCATAAGGGATTGGAATATTGTTCTGTTTTATTTGTCTTTTCCAGCTCTAGGTTCAGGTAGTATTATGCTGGATCGATGATCTTTAGCAATGAGGAACTAGATTCCAAGCAAGTTATTTCAGACAGCCTAGAAAGAAATCCTTGAAAAACTAGGGTTCCATAATACTAACCCAAGAGTGGTTTTGAACTTGAAACTTGAAGGGACAAATGTTCAGTAGGAGCTGAACTAAATTGTAAGTTCCCCTCCCTTCCCAAGAGAACAAGATGATAAAAAGGGAAGTCTTATTCCCTTGCCCAATAATGTTACTATACTTTTGAAGTAAATATTCCCTTGTAAAAGCTCATCTGATTGGCTAAGATGAATGGAAAAATAATGATGAATTTTGGAGGGGATGTAGGAAAACTGGGATACTAATGCATCGTTGGTGGAGTTACAAACTGATCCATTCATTCTGGAGGGCAATATAGAACTATTTCCAAAGAACTATCAAATTGTACATACCTTTTGATCCAGCAGTGTCTCTATTGGGCTTGTATCCTGAAGAGTTCACCAAAAAGGGAAAAGGATCCACATAACATATCTTTAATGTTAGTTTGTTAGTAATGATTCCAATATTAGTATGAGCACTTTTTGTAATGGTGAGGAACTGGAAACTTGCTCATCACTTGGAGAATAGCTGAATAAGTTATGGCATATGAATGTTATGAAATTTCTATAAGAAACAATCAGCAGGATGATTTCAGAGAGCCCTGAAGAGACTTACATGAACTGATGGTAAATGAAGTGAATAGCACCAAGAGAACATTATACATAGCAAGAATAAGATTATTTGATGTTCTGATGGGACATGGCTATTTTCAACAATAAGGTGATTCAGGTCAGTTCCAATGGTCCTGCGATGGAGAAAGCCATCTGCACCCAAAGAAAGGACTGTGGGGACTGAGTGTATATCACAACATAGTATTTTCACTTTTTTCTGATTCTTTGCTTGCATTTTGCCTTCTTTCTCATTTTTTCCTCCTTTTTGATCTGATTTTTCATGTCAAATAATGGAAATGTATAGCATGATAAATGTGGAAACATGTAGAAGAACTGTACAAGTCTAACATACATTGGATTAATTGTTGTCTAAGAAGGGGATGAGAGAAGGATGGAGAAAACTTTGGAACACAAGGTTTGGCAAGGGAGAATATAGAAAACTATCTGCATATATTTGGAAAATAAAATCTATTATTTAAAATTTTTTTAAAGGCAGTCATTAAAATTTTTTCAATGTCAAAAAAAAAAAACATGAGGAGCCTGAGATAGACAGGTAAAGTGATTTACTCAGGGTCACAAATCTAGTATGCATCTGAGGCCAGATTTTAAATCAGGACTTCCTGATTCCACATCCAGATCTCTATCCACTGAACCACCTAGCTACCTCAAAATACTAAACTATATTATTCTATTTTATATTTTGCTATACTATACTATACCATGCCATTCTATACTGTACTATATTGTACTATACTATACTGTACTATACTATACTATATTATACTATACTGTTATGCTATGCTATGCGATACTAACATTATATTATTTGTTCTTCTTTTTTGTTCAATTGTGTATGATTCTTTGTGATTCCATAGATCACAGCACACCAGACCCTTGTAACCTCCACTATCTCTCAAGGTCTGTCCAAATTCATATTCATTGCTTCCATGACACTATCTATCCATCTCATCTTTGGCTGCTCCTTTTTCCTTTTGCTTTCAATCTTTCCCAACAAAAGGGTCTTTTACACTGAGTCTCATTGGAAATTAAATATTGTGTGACCAAATTAGTTAAGCTTCATCTTCAGTATTTGACTTCCCAGTGAATAGCCTGAATTAATTTATTTAAGTAATGACTGAACTGACCTCCTTATTGTCTTAGGGACACTTAAAACTCTTCTCCAGCACCACAATTCAAAAGTATTGATTCTACTGTGCTCAGCTTTCCTTATAGTCTGACTTTCACCACCACTACATTGATACTGGGGAAAAAAAACATAGCCTGAATGAATTATGGTATATGAATGTTATGGAATATTATTGCTCTGTAAGAAATGACCAGCAAGACGATTTAAGAGAGGCCTGGAGAGACTTGCATGAACTGATGCTGATTGAAATCAGCAGAACCAGGAGAACATTATATACAGCAACAAGACTATACAATGATCAAATTTGATGGACATGGTTCTCTTCAACAATGATGTGATTCAAACCAGTTGTTCAGCGATGAAGATAGTCATATGCATCCAGAGGGAGGCCTGTGGGAACTGAGTGTGAACCACAACACAGCATTTTAACGCTTTCTATGAATATTTCCATGCATTTTGTTTTCCTTCTTAGGTTGTTTTTTCTTCTTCTCTTTCTAGATCTGATGTTTCTTGTGCAGTAAGACAACTGTATAGATATGTATACATGTATTGTGTTTGTCATATAATTTATCTTATTTAGCATGTATTAGATTACCTGTAATCTAGGGGGGAAGGAGGGGAAAAGCTTGGGAAAAAATAAAAGTTTTTGCAAAGGTCAAGAAAAAAAGAAAATTATACACAAATTTCTCTAATGAATATTGATGCAAAAATTTTAAATAAGATATTAGCAATGAGATTACACAAAGTCATCTCCAGTATAGTACACTATGACCAAGTACGATTTATACCAGGGATACAGGGCTGGTTCAATATTAGGAAAACTATCAGCATAATTAATTATATTAATAACCAAACTAACAAAAATCATGTGATTATCTCAATAGATGCAGAAAAAGCATTTGTAAAATCCAACACCCTTTCCTATCAAAACACTAGAGAGTATAGGAATAAATGGGCTTTTCCTTAAAATGATCAGTAGCATCTATTTAAAACCATCAGCAAGCATCACATGTAATGGAGACAAACTAAAACCATTCCCAATAAGATCAGGAGTGAAACAAAGCTGCCCACTGTCACCATCACTATTTATTATTGTATTAGAAATATTAGCTTTGGCAAGAAGAGAAGAAAAAGAGATAAAAGGAATCAGAGTAGGTAATGAAGAAACCAAATTATCACTCTTTGCAGATGACATGATGGTATACTTAGAGAACCCTAGAGACTCAACTAAAAAACTACTAGAAACAATTCACAACTTTAGCAATGTTGCAGGATACAAAATAAATCCACATAAATCATCAGCATTTTTATATATTACCAATAAAATTCAGCAGCAAGAGATACAAAAAGAAATTCCATTCCAAATAACAGATGATAGGATAAAACATTTGGGAATCTATCTGCCAAGGAAAAGTCAGGAACTATATGAACTAAACTACAAAACACTTTCCACACAAATAAAATGAGATCTAATCATTTCGAAAAACATTAAGTGCTCATGGGTAGGCAGAGCGAACATAATAAAAATGTCAATACTACCCAAACCAATCTACTTATTTAGTGCCATACCAATCAAACTCCCAAGAAATTATTTTACAGATCTAGAAAAAAGAGTAGCAAAGTTCATTTGGAAGAAAAAAAGGTCAAGGATTTCAAGGGGATTAATGAAAAAAAAAAGGCAGATGAAAGTGACCTTGCTGTACCAGATCTAAAATTATATTATAAAGCAGCGGTCATCAAAACTATTTGGTACTGGCTAAGAAATAGAGCAGTCAATCAGTGGCACAGGATAGGTTATCAGGACAATCTAGGCAATAACCTTAACACTTTAGTGTTCGATAAACCCAAAGACCCCAGTTTTTGGGATAAGTACTCACTATTTGGCAAAATCTGCTGGGAAAATTGGAAACTAATGTGGAAGAAATTAGGGCTTGACCCATAACTAACACCACATACCAAGATAAGATCTAAATGGGTTCAAGATCTAGATAGAAAGAGTGATTTTGTAAGCAAATTAGAGGAACCTAATATAGTTTACCTCTCAGACCAGTGGAGATGGAATAAATTTATGTCCAAATAAGATCTGGAACTCCTAATTGAACACCAGATGGATAATTTTGATTATATTGAGTTAAAAAGTTTCTGTACAAATAAAACTAATGCAGACAAGATTAGGAGGGAAGCATCAAATTGGGAAATCATCTTTACATTTAAGGGTTCTGATAAAGGTCTCATCTCTAAGATATATAGAGAATTGTCTCATATTTATAAGAATCCAAACCACTCTCCAATTGATAAATGGTGAAAGGGTATGAACAGACAATTTTCAGATGATGAAATTAAAACTATTTATAATCATATGAAACGTTGCTCCAAATCACTATTGATCAGAGAAATGCAAATTAAGACAACTCTGAGATACCACTACATACCTGTCAGATTGGCTAAAATTACAGGAAAAGATAAAGATGAATGTCGGAGGGGATGTGGGAAGACTGGGACACTGATGCATTGTTGGTGGAGCTGTGAACGGATTCAACCATTCTAGAGAGCAATTTGGAGCTGTGCTCAAAAAGTTATCAAACTATGCATACCCTTTGACCCAGCAGTGTTTCTATTGGGCTTATATCCCAAAGAAATCATAAAAGAACGAAAGGGCCCCACATGTACAAGAATGTTTGTGGCAGCTCTTTTTGTAGTGGCTAGAAACTGGAAACTGAATGGATTCCCATCAATTGGAGAGTGGCTGAATAAATTATGGTATATGAATGTTATGGAATATTATTGCTCTGTAAGAAACGACCAGCAGGACGATTTTAGAGTGGCCTGGAGAGACTTGCATGAACTGATGCTCAGTGAAGTGAGCAGAACCAGGAGATCATTATTCATAGTAACAACAATACTATATGAGGTTCAGTTCTAATGGACATGACTCTCTTCAACTATGAAATGCTTCAAACTAGTTCCAATTGTTTGGTGAAGAGAGCCATATACACCCAGAGAGAGGCATATGAAATGTGGACCACAACATAACATTTTCATGGCCTCTATTGAGGTTTGCTTGCATTGTATTTCCTTTATCGGCTTATTCTTTCTTGTAGATACGATTTCTCTTGCACAAAAAATGATGCAGTAACTATACATATATTCGATTTCTTAAGTATTCTAACATAATTATCATGTAGTGGATATCCTGCCATCTAGGGGAGGGTTTGGGAGTAGGGGGGAAAATTTGTAACAGAAAGCTTTGTAAGGGTTAATGTTTAGGAATTACCCATACATATGTTTTGCAAATAAAAATTATTAATAAATAAAATTTTTAAAAATTAAAAAAAATTCAAGCCACTCTTCAATGGATAAGTGGTCAAGAGATATGAACAGACAATTTTCAGATGACGAAATTAAAACCATTTCTAGTCATATGAAAAGGTGCTCCAAATCACTATTTTTCAGAGAAATGCAAATTAAGACAACTCTGAGGTACCACTACACACCTGTCAGATTGGCTAAAATGACAGGAAAAGATAACGATGAATCTTGGAGGGGATGTGGGAAGACTGGGTCACTGATGCATTGTTGGTGGAGCTGTGAACGGATCCAACCATTCAGGAGAGTAATTTGGAGCTATGCTCAAAAAGTTATCAAACTGTGCATACCCTTTGACCCAGCAGTGTTTGTATTGGGCCTATATCCCAAAGAAATCATAAAAGATTGAAAGGGCCCCACATGTGCAAGAATGTTTGTGGCAGCTCTTTTTGTAGTGCTAGAAACTGGAAACTGAATGGATGCCCATCAATTGGAGACTGGCTGAATAAATTATGCTATATGAATATTATGGAATATTATTGCTCCGTAAGAAACGACCAGCAGGACGATTTCAGAGAGGCCTGGAGAGATTTGCATGAACTGATGCTCAGTGAAGTGAGCAGAAGCAGGAGATCATTATTCACAGCAACAACAATATTATATGAGGATCAGTTCTAATGGACCTGACTCTCTTCAACAATGAAATGCTTCAAACCAGTTCCAATTGTTTGGTGAAGAGAGCCATATACACCCAGAGAGAGGCATATGAAATGTGGACCACAACATAACATTTTCATGTTCTCTATTGAGGTTTGCTTGCATTGTATTTCCTTTATCGGATTATTCTTTCTTGTAGATACGATTTCTCTTGCACAAAAAATGATGCAGTAACTATACATATATTTGATTTCTTAAGTATTCTAACATAATTATCATGTAGTGGATATCCTGCCATCTAGGGGAGGGTTTGGGAGTAGGGGGGAAAAATTTGTAACAGAAAGCTTTGTAAGGGTTAATGTTTAGGAATTACCCATACATAAGTTTTGCAAATAAAAAGTATTAATAAATAATATATATATATATATATATAAAAGATATAGTAGTCTGGAAGAAATTGAGCATAGATTGAAATCTTACACAATTCACCAAAATAAGGTTACACTGAATATGTGACCTAAATATAAAGAGAGATATTATGAGAAGAGTTGAAGGACATGGAACATATCTCCTATCAGACTTATGGATAGGAAAACAATGTGTGAATAAGCAAGAGACAGAGAGCAATGTGAGGTGTAAAATAGAAATTTTCAATTACATTAAATTAAAAAGGCTTTTTTTTTTTAAATTTGGTGATTGTTGTTTTTTTGTTTTGTTTTGTTTTTTAAATAAAACAAATGTAGCCAAGATCAGAAGGAAGGCAGAATTTTTTTTTTGTGGGGGGAATTTTTAGAGTGTTTCTCAGACAAATATCTCATATCTAAATATGTAAAAGAATTTTGCCAAATATATTGTTCTCCAACTGGTAAATGGTCAAATAATATTTCTAATTTTCTTGAAGAGATCTCTTGTCTTTTCCATTCTATTGTTTCCTGCTATTTCTTTGCATTGTTCATTTAAGAAAACTTTCTTATCTTTCTTTGCTATTTTTCTGGCATTCTGCATTGAATATAGCTTTCCTTTTCTCTTTTTTATTTCCTTTTTCTTCCTTGCTCAGTTATTTGTAAAGCAGCACCAGACAGTCATTTTGCTTTTGTGTTCTTTTTTTCTTGTGTGCATGCATGTGTGTGTGTGTGTGTATGTGTGTGTGTATAAATCTATTCATCACCTCCATAGCATATTGTTAAGGGATGTTATTTAGGTCATATTTATAGGGTTTGATGGTTTTTCCTATTTTCTTCAAGTTAAATTTGAATTTTGCAAAAAGAAATTTATGATCCACAGTCAGCTCCAGGTATTGTTTTAAATGATTGTATGTTGCTTCTTCACCTTTGGTTGCAAAGTATATAATCAATCTGATTTCAATATTGAATATCTGGTGATGTTCATGAGTAAAGTCATCTTTGGGGTTTTTGGAAAAGAGTGTTTGCTATGAATAGCAGGTGAGTGTATATATGCATGTATATGTATATATGCATGTATATGTATATATGCATGCATGTAGGAGATTAGGAATGTGCAGGTATGTATGTGCACATGTATATATCTATATGTATATAAATACATATAGATACATACATATATATGCACATGTACATATATATACATATGCACACATAGATAGATAGATAGATATCTGTGTTTTACTACAGCCTGCTTGGGGGAGGTGAGGGAAATGAAAATGGGAAAAAAGAATAAAGAAAAAATAAAGTGCATTGCAGAGAACAAAAGAGCAACCTATGAAGAAGCAAAGAAAAGATAGACACTTATGAATATGATTTCTTGTATTACATATATCTTTTCTTGAAGTGGAAATTTTTTTTTATATATTTTGAATCCTCCCTGATGTTCTGCTAGGCACATGGCAATGTTCTGTTTTGTTTTTGTTTTCCTTTTTTTTTTGTCTTTCTTTTTTTCTATTTTGTTTTTTTAATAAACAAAATAAATATTTGTGTATACAAATAAGTAAACATTGGTTAATTGATTGACAAAATACATAAAGAACTTGTAAGTCATTGGAAGAATGCATTTTTGAATTAGAGAATTTTCACTATAAGTGGTTTCCCATAAGTGATCACCTAGTTTCTGTTTGGGGACCCCTACAACTTTCTTGTCTCCTGAGGGAACCCTCTCAATTTTTTGGAATGTTCTAATATTGATAGGAATTATTCTTGGTATTAAGCCAAAATTTGCCCTTCTGCAACAACTACCAAATGCTCCTAATTTTGCTCCGTGATGACAAATGAAACAAATGTAATTTTTATTCCACAGGAAAGGCTTTATTGTGCTTAATGACAGGTTCAGCCCTAGAATAAACCCAAATCTGCTGATATTCAGCCAGTATTCTTTCTACTCCATCCCCCTTTCAGAGCCGCTTTGGCAATCATCCTGTTTTTGTGGTATCTTATTTGGTGTGCCAGAAAGATCAATGGGATGTGTGACTGAAACTCTTTGTGAGATACACAAACCAGTTTACACTGGATAGGAGTCAGAAATGGATTCACAATGTCTTTGGAAAATGCCAAGATGGGATATCCTATTCCTTCAATTCAGAAGTCTGGTACTTTTCCCTGGGGTCATTCATTTATCAGGACTTCTGGGCTCTTTTCCTTGCTATATATTGACTTCTTTGCTCCTAAGCAAATGGAGGCTCTGTTTCAAAAGACAGTCTTTCCTTTTCTGGTTATTGACAGGATAACTTTCCCAGACTCATCCTCTCTCTCCTCTTTTTCTTCCTTTCCTCCCTCCGCACCAGGCATTGTTTGAGAGATTTATGATTTTCATATTAGTTAATAATTGTTTAGATTTGTTGGAGTTCCCTTATTTCCCAGAGATCTAAGAGATATCTATCACACCTCTTGACATGGTCATAATCCTGTTTCTTGTAACTGCTAAATAAATTAAACCAGGTACTGCACTACTGTACCTGCCCCACTAATTTTGTTTCTGTACCCTACTGTGAGACAATGAACTTAGAGACTATTTCTGCAGGAAACAAAAATGCCTACACTGTCCATGCCATGAGCCTGATGTGGGAAGTGCTACTCAATAATTATGTAATGTAAGAATAATGTAAATATGCATATAAAGCAATGCCTTTGCCCCAGCATGTTAAGCCCTCCTCCTCAGGAGGATTCTGCTGGAAAGTGCTTTCTTCACTTTGATATTAATTAAACTTTTGGTTAATTGCCTGTTCAACTTTGGTCATCCACAGGTTAGTCTGAATCTAGTTCTGTTGCTCAAAATTTTATGCTAAAATCTAGCCTAATTTACAATTTTTTTCAAAGTTCTTTATCTATAATTTTATTAGAATATGGAACTACTGGTGAGGAAACACTCTCTACCAATGCAATTATTTGGTAATTAGAGTTTCCTGAAGGACTGAGAGGTTAAATAATTTGCTTAGTCACATAAACCACATGTGTCAGAGCTCTAAAGTCAGTTCATTAACTACTCTGCAATTCAGTTTCTTAAAAATATCCTAACTTAAAGAATTGATTGAGCCTGAATAAAGATTGAATCATACTTCTAAAACTTTCTTTATTATTTTATTATATATTTTTATTTGCATCTTCTTTGGGAATATAGCTAATATGAAAATATTTCCATGACTGAAAAATGCATAGTCTTTATTAAATTATGGAAGAAGGAGGAGAGGAGGAAGGGAGAGAAAGAATATGGAACTCAAAATTATAAAAAAATTTTGTTACATGTAATTGAGAAAAAAATGTCTATTCATATTTGTGTACACATGTAAACAAACACATGTCTATATGTATGTGCATATGCAAAATACATATATGATATGCATATGTATAATGCATGTGCACATATATGTATATATGTACATATATACACAGAGATATACACATACTCATTTGATAATCTTACACTTTACTACAATCCATATATCATTTATAATTTTTCCAGAAAAGAAAAAAAGAAATTGTACCCTGACATACTTTTAAGTTTTATCTGCATTAGTAACATTTTCTCCATTACTTTCCCAAGTCTAAAAAATCAACAAAACAATAAATGAAACCCTGATTTAACAACTCTTTGTGAGAGTCTTCTATTATCTAACTTCACCATATCAGTTTTCATCAGCCTTTAAAAAGTCTAAAGTCTAGCCAAATTAGCTTTCTTGCTGTTTCTCATATGCAAAAATCTTTTCTACTGCTTTTTTACCCTTTGTACTAGCTGTCTCCTATGCATAGAATGAACTATTTTCCCACCTTACCTCTTGGATTCCCTTATATTCTTCAACATAACTTAAGATTAACCCTGTCTTCATGAAATCTTTCATTATCTTTCCTGCCTGCTTCCAACACTCCCCAGACACTAGAAACTTTCCTCTTCTGTATTATCTGTTTTGCCCATTATCTGTATGCACATGAGTATACACATTCATGCATATATACATGCCACACAAACATACACATAATATATAGGTTATTTCCTTCATTAAAATGTAAACTCCCTAAGAGAAAGAACCACTTTTTGTTGTTTCATTTGAGGTTTTGTTTTGATCTTTTTATACCTGGTGCCTTGTATATGCTTAATTGCCTTCTGAATGATTGCTTGCCTTATTCCCATATCCTGTCCAATCTTATAGAGCACCTCCCAGGAAATCCTGGATTCCTGAATGCTGCCTTTGGACTATTATGAGTAAGGAGATTTTTTTCTGAGTTTGCCCTTCATTTTTGAACAGGACCAATGACATCACATGTGATGTTTTGGCTTGTGTATGAATTGGATTTAATTGAGATAGAGGTATACAAAGTCATTAGCCTTACTCCCTCTTCTTTACTTATTAAATTTAATAGTTGAGTTATTAAAATAAAAAAAGAAAAGCCAAGATGACTAGCAAAGACCCAGGATACAATGAATGATCTTTGCTTCTTCAATATTTGACCAAACTGTACATCCTCCACAATGTCTCCTTCAACTGCTTTCTTGGCTTTTGGAACAAATGATCTCTACCTATTTTACCAGGAAACCCTTCACATGCCTGGAGAACATATACTCCTAACTCAGCAAAATTATCAGTTGCCTTCAAACTGTTTTTGCCTATGCTGAGATGCCTTACTGATATGGACATACTACATCTTTTTGAAGTCACAGATGAGAGTTGAATGAAAAACAAACAAAAGGTGGATAAACAGCCATCAAAAAGGCTTGGCATGCTCTCACACCAGAGATGCTAGTCCTCCAGCTCTGCAGAAGTGGATATAATTTAGATAGGTGGAAAGAAAAAGAAAGTACATCATAGTGAAGATAGAGTAAGCAAAGATATGGAAGGAATAATGTATAGTTTATTTATAGATTATTAGAATTGCAAAGGTTCTTAGACTAAAGGTTGCAATCTAACCTAGTGCCTTCATTTCACAGAGAAGGAAAATGAGGCTCAGAACTGATTTCTCCAAAGTTGAGCAACTATTAAGAGGTGGAAATGAGACTCAAACCCAAGTAATTAAAATCTATCCCTATACTTTTTCCACCACAACATGCCTCCACCTTGTTCTAGTTCCTTGGAAGACCCCACCCTTATTATGACAATTTAAGTGAATGGTTCTCTAGGTTAGGGTTAGAACTTTGATCCTAAGTCTGCAAGGTTCAGTGAAGGGTGTTAATCATCTCCACATGTGTGCTCATCTCCACAAGGATGCAAAGGAATCAAAGAGTCAAATGCTGGTGTAAGACATCCTTCACATTTGTGAGAGACAGTTTCTTGACATCTGTATGAATAAGATTTATTTCTGAAGTCACAAGATCATAGATTTTATATCCAATGCATGAAGAGAACTCAGAGATCTTATAGTCCAGCACCATAATTTTACAGATGAATAAATTGAGGCACAGAAATATTAAGTAACTTGTTCAATGTCACGCAAATAGTAAAAATCAGTAATATAGTATGACCTCAGATGTTCTGTTTTATAATTCTCCCACTTCTAATTCTTCCTCTTTTCAATCTGGCCTACTTACAACTGTCATCTTATGTCTTACAAAACTGTTTTCATTATGTCACTTCTTGCTCAAAAAAAATTATGGACTCTCCATTGCCTACAAGATAAAATGATGTTGATACGGATGATGATGATGGTGGAGGGGGTGGAACTGGTGCTGGTGATAGGGATAGTGGTGATAAAGATTATGATTACAGCTCCTATTATGTAGCACTTTCTATTGTCAAATCACCTTACAAATATTATCTCATTTGATCTTCACAACAACTCTGGGAGGGTAGGTGCTATTATTAAACACATTTTTTCCAGATGAGGAAACTGAAACAAATGATTTCAGTCAACTGACTTTAATGACTTCCTTGAAATCACACATTTAAATAAGTTTCTGAGGCAAGAATTTAACTCAGGTCTTCTTGATTCTAGGCACAGTGCTCTAACCACTAAACATATTAGATTTTTAATCCTAGTATGATCCTCAATCTATTTAAACAGCTATCTTGTGGGAAAAGAATTGTGCTTTTTTTGACTGGAACCCAGAAGATAGACCCAGAACTAATGGGTGGATTAAAAGCAATTGGAGATTGCTTTTAAGAAGCAATCTATTTTCAATTAAACTGTAAACTTCTTGAAAGCAGGGATTGCTTTTGTTTCTTTTTTTCTATCTCTAGTATTTAGCACAGTTTCAGGCCCATACATAGCAAGTACTTAATAAATGCTTATTGACTGAAAGTGTCTAGCAAAGATAACTGTCTGCAAGTGTAATAGCTTGACTCATGAAGTAGTAAATCCTTCACTACTTCAAAAATAAGTTGAATGAGAACTTATAGATCGGTGTAGAATGTCTTGCTCATACAGGTTGAACTGGAAATCTTATAGATAACTTCCATATCTGAGAATCTGTAATTCTCCTTTTCTAGCTTAACCTCCTAACACCACCTTTCTCTTACATACTTTATGCTTCCACTAGAATGAACAACTCACGTTTCCCAGAATATACCCAGCTTGATTCTTAGAATCATAGAACACAAAATGTCAGAACTAGAAAAAAAATATTGCTTACTCTAAACCCTTATTTTTAAAGAGGCAGAAACTGAGTTATTGAGAATCCAAGAATATATATTAAGTTAATAACTCCTTACTCCCCACCCAGGACTCTTTCCATTATTTGGAGCTGCTGTTCAGTTGTTTCAGTCATATTCAACTCTTTGGTATTTTCTTGGCAAATATACTGGAGTGATTTGTTATTTTTTTCTCCAGCTCATCTTACAGTTGAGAAAACTAGGGTAAACAGGGTGAAATGACTTGCTCAGGTTCATATAGAAAGTTACTGAAGCCAGATTTGACATCAGAGTGATGAGTCTTCCTGACTCTAGACCTTCTATAGATTTTATCCATTGTATCAATTAGCTCCTCTCTTATTTGGGGAGGTGGGAGATATCTGTGATTTCATTAGCATACATATCTCCTAGTGAGAAAACTGCCACTGTTAGTATAAATATGCACCTATTTTGCCACTTATAATTTCAAAGTTGACTGGGTCACACAAAAGTTAAGTAATCTCTCTGGTCACAGATTCAGTAATATCAGAAGTGGTACTAGATTTTCTGGCTTCTAACACCAACTCTCTACTCCACCAAAGGTGTTTAATAAATGGCAGCCAGCAACACTTTCAAATGCAGTCCACACTTGATTGAAGTGCATTGGGAAATAATTTTAATAAATAAAATAAACAAAATGATAGAACATAAAGGATGTTAATGTTTGATTTTCCTAGTCAACGTGTAGGGTTCAGGAATTCTATACATGATTGAATGGCCCTCATTTTAGGCAGCTAGATGACCTAGAGAAAGAGTGCCAGGTTTGAGGTCAGGAAGACTCATCTTCCTGACTTCAAAATTTGGCCTCAGATACTTATTACTTTTGATCCTGGACAATTCACTTAACTCTGTTTGCCTCAGTTTCCTCATCTGTAATATGAACTGGAGAAGGAAATGGCAAATCACTCCAATATCTCCACCAAGAAAACCCCAAATGGGGTGATGAAAAGTTGGAGTCTATTGAAAATGAGTAAACACTGCTTTCTATTTGTTATATACTACTGCACTAAATGCTTGTGCCAGTGAATGTTTCTTGGGCCTCCAAAACATATTACTTTAGTAGAAAACATTCCCGAAGCATAAAATCAATGAAAGTCTATAATAAGATAGGAAATTACAATGTATTTTGTTCTGCAGAAGGGGCTCAAATGCCAGTTCTGCTGCTTACAAGCTGTGGGCAGTTGAAGAACTCATCTACTATGAACAGGCTTCAATCTCTTTATTTGTGAACTGGTAGGGTTTTCCTCTGAATTTGGGGAAGTTACTTTTTATGTCTGGCACTACTTTGCTATAAAATGAAGAGATTGGACTAAATTATGGCTAAGGTCCCTCTCAACTCTTAAACCCATGAAGCTAAACTAGTGATTCTAAAATAGTATCTAAAGTCCCTGGAAATTCTCAATCCTATGATTTTAGGTGAGGAAATTCATAGTTCATCAGAAGTGGAAAGGACCTAACAGATTATTTAGTTTTAGTCTCTATTTTTACTTTGCTAATCTGGTGACAGGCAAAATCTAGATTCAAACTCAGGTCTCCCCACTCCCAAGTATTGTGAGTGTTCAAAACTGGGCATCTCTTTAATTGACATTAAAGCTATAAAGCAGCAGCTGATGAATAGATCAAGGAGATGAGGGGCGCTAGGAGAGCTTGTCAGCCCTGAGCAGCACAGTAAGGCAGGTGCAGCATTGTTCTTGTGTTGTGGTCATTAGCTTGGCCCTGATGGGTGGCCTTTATCATGTGACTGTGCTCAATGCCAGTGGAGAAAGAACCCTTTGTGGATGGCAAAGACATTCTCCTCCTTATTATTAGAGGAAACAATCAAAATCCATTGGAGCCCTGGGGTTCAGGCCAAACTCTGGGATGAACTGACAGTTTCCCCACGGTCCTGCCGGGTGGCCTGGCCATTGAGAATGGGACTTTACCCAAAATTTCTTTTGTCACTAGACTATAATGTGTTGTTGTGTAATTTCTTTTTGACAAAAAGGCCAATGCTATGGGAGTTTATCATTGAGAAGACATGCTGCCACATCTCCTTTCCCCCCTACTCAGTAGAAAATGTGAAAAGCCCTTTCTACTTCTCTTAGGGATGCCAACAACACAACACAATACAACACAACACAATAACACAACAACAACAAATATTACAATTATCATTGTTAATTATATAATATATAATATATCATATATAACATATTTATGTTATATAGATGTTTATTTATATAGATATTTATTAAATATAATTGTTACGTAAAATATAGATGTGTTTATTATAATAATGATAAATTTAACAGAGATTATCAAAAGTACATAGGAACAGGATGAAAGACATATCAACCCTGTTGTTCTCATTGAAAATATATCAAGGATACTTTCAGGAGACCCACAGAGTATTTGCTTATTGTTTCAATACTTTTATTCAACTACTTAAAAAAATAAACATTCATTTCATTTATCTGTACAAAAGTCTGTAGAACATTAAATAAAAAAGAATGATGGAGGATATCTGGTTGTTCCTGTGATATTTTTCTCTCAATTCCATGAAAGTGATGAGAACTTTAAAAGAATAATTTTGGCAATGACGATGTTAATAATGCAGTCTGTTCCTGATGGTATCTCATAGATATTTTCAGTGAATGTGCAGAAAATAAATTTAAATCCTAATTTGTTGTTTGGTCATTTCAGTCATGCCTGACTCTTTGTGACACCATTTGAAGTTTTATTGGCAAAAATACTAGGGTATCTTCCTGACTCTAGGCCCAGCACTCTATCCTCTGCACCACCCAGCTGTCCTTATATCATTATATTTTTATTCAATTAGATAAAGCAGTCATTTCATTCACAGATCCAATAGTCTGGAGAATATAAAATTTCAAAGAATAATGACAATATGATGATTTTCTGAACCAATTTCTGAGAACAAGATAACAGTAGTAATGAGAACAGTGGTAAGCAAAGGAACTCCCTTTTAAAGAGAGTTCCACAAAATAGATTAAAAAAAAGGCAAAGAACTTGTGAGGTCATTGGTGCTAGGATTCTTTTCTACATTTTACAGATCAGGATATTGGACATCAGAGACATGAAGTAGTTTCTCCAAGTCACACAGGGAACAGAGCCTGGATAGAAATGTGGCTCTCCTGACTCAGAAGTCCAGCACATTTTCAACTATATCAGGAATTAACGTTAAATTTGGACTAGGATATTCTTTTTCTTTACTTTTTTCTGGATAAGGGCTATCCTTGAGACAATGTGCTGACAGATTTGTTTAATGAACCCGCTCAGCTCAGTCTAATTTTCTACAGGCTCTCCCACAAAAAAAGTTCTCTGAGAATCCAATGCATCCCTGGTGAACCTTGACCTTAACTAACCCAAAGAGGGCCTGGTCACGTATTCTTCTCTCTGGCTTTGCTTCCCTCACCCCTTTCAGGCCCTTTAATTGGCAGGTTCACAAGGAAGCCTTTTGTTTGGCTCCTAAACACTTGGAGCACAATTAAAATGTTGGTCACTTTCATCTCAAGAGTGCCCACAATTAATACTTTTTTACATAGTCCAAGACTATGCTTTTAAATAGCAACAGCCCACTTTTCAAGGTGGGGGTGGGTGGGGGCGGTTGTGGCTACAAGGTTCCAAGGCTCCAAGAGAGTCTCCACAAAGAAAATGAAAATTTGCTCTTGGAAATGGAAAGAATGAAGTTCAGTTTGCATTTAAATATAGAAAACTAAATTCTTTTCCTTCTATCAATGGTTGGTGACAGCATTTTTAATAGAAAACTATATTTACCAGTGGGGACTTTCTTGGGAGAGCCTCAGTTTGGAAGCATTCAGAAGTGGTTCAAAAGGTAGCTCCATCAAGATGTAAGAGAAAATGACCTTTTCAAAGGGAAAGTAATTGCAATCCTTCCAAGTTTAAGAAGACATTGAACTTGGAAAGCGATTGTTTCTATAATTAAATAAGGCCTAAATTTGCAATAAAAGGTATCCCTCACTGAATTCTTATCTGTAAATTGATGAATGAGGTGTAATTGGTGATGTTGTAACTCTGGACTTAGAGCATTTTGTCTGGCTGTCTCTTCTATTCTGATTATTAAACTTTTCAGCTTCTGTAAGTTCCAACTAAAATCCTATTATAGGAAGCCTTTCCTAAGCCCTCTTCATTTTAGTGCTATTCTTTATTTGATTGCCACCTGTTTTGTATATATTTCTTTGCATATTATTTCCTTCATTAAGTCATAAGCACCTTGAGGGCAGAGACTGCCTTTTGGTTCTTTTTGCATCTCCAAAGTTTAGCTGAATTCTTGGCATAGAGTAGGTGTTTAATAAATCTTTACTGAATTGGATTGAATACCTAAAGTCCTCTCCAGAATAAGTTACATCTAAATATCCTTCCATCATACCATTCTCTGTCAGTCAGAAAGCATTTGCTAATTTAGGAATTTAGTGTTGTAAGACAAGTGGCTCACCAGATCTGACAACAAGACAATAGAGTAAAAGAATCAGACCTGACAGTTGATGGCCCCAGCACATTTGATTCAATTCAACAAACAAAGGTATTTATTGGTTCAAGGTGAATTTTGGTAATTATTTGTTGTTTCCTTATGATGTATGCTTGTAAGGAGTCAAAGAGCATAGACAATATATTCAATTTTCTTGCATAATTTCTCTGTGGTCAAGCTTGGTCACTAGAATTACATAATTCAGAGTTATAACATTGTGTTTGTCATTCATATCCTTTTAGCCATTGTGAATATTGTTTTTTTGGTTTTGCTTATTTCAGTCTGAATTTTTTCCCAATTCGTGGTTCTTCCCCAAATTCTTAACTCAGCAAGGGATAGAAAAGATAAAAGACAGTAGATAATTTCATCTACAAGAAATCAATGTAAATAGGACCAAAAAAAGGAATCTATAGATAGGCCAGAAATCTTTATGTTCAATATCTCTGATAAATTTTTGCTATATCTTTCTCCTCAGCCCTGAGTTATGCTACACACACACACACACACACACACACACATACTATCAATCTTCAGAGAATGGCTGTATATATTTTTTGAAATTCTAATTCAAAAGTACCCACGTTATACTTTTAGACAACATTTCTCATAAATCTACAGAGGATTTCAACTAGTGGCTTTGTGTTAGTGCTATATTGGAATGTAAGCTCGATGAAGGCCCAGACTGTATTTGGTATTTCTATTTCTAGAACTTAGCATAATGCCTAACACATGGTAGGAACTTAATAAGTTGTTCACTTTAAGAATTTCTTTTTTTTATTAAAAGCTTTTTATTTATAGAACATATGAGTGATTTTTCTACATTGACCTTTGCAAAACATTTTCTTTTGTTCCAAGCTTTTCCCCTCCTTCCCCCCCACCCCCACCTCTAGATGACAGGCAATCTAAAACATGCTAAATATGTTAAATTATATGACAAATCCAATATATGTATGCATATCTCTACAGCTATCTTACTGCACAAGAAACATCAGATCTAGAAAGAGAAAAAAACCCTAAGAAGGAAAACAAAATGCAAGGAAATATTCACAGAAAGCATTAAAATGCTGTGTTGTGGTCCACTTTCAGTTCCCTCAGGCCTCTCTCTGGATGTATATGACTATCTT
Source organism: Myrmecobius fasciatus (assembly GCA_023553655.1). Lineage (NCBI taxonomy): Eukaryota > Metazoa > Chordata > Mammalia > Dasyuromorphia > Myrmecobiidae > Myrmecobius > Myrmecobius fasciatus. The sequence goes on from JAJPUD010012049.1 coordinate 23,634, forward strand.
CATCCCTGAACAATAGGAACTGGTTTGAATTACATCATTATTGAAGAGAACCACGTCCATCAGAATTGATCATCCTATAGTCTTATTGCTGTGTATAATGATTTCCTAGTTCTGCTGATTTCACTCAGCATCAGTTCATACAAGTCTCTCCAGGCCTCTCTGAAATCATCCTGCTGGTTGTTTCTTATGGAGCAATAATATTCCATAACATTCATATACCATAATTTATTCAGCCACTCTCCAATTGATGGGCATCCCTTCAGTTTCCAGTTTCTTGCCACTACAAAAAGGGCTGCCACAAACATTTTTGCACATGTGGGTCCCTTTCCCTCCTTTAAGATCTCTTTGGGATATAGGCCCAGTAGAAACACTGCTGGGTCAAAGGGTATGCACAGTTTGATAACTTTTTGAGCATAGTTCCAGATTGCTCTCCAGAATGGTTGGATCCGTTCACAGTTCCACCAACAATGTATCAGTGTCCCAGTTTTCCCACATCCCCTCCAATATTCATCATTATCTTTTCCTGTCATCTTAGCCAATCTGACAGGTAAGTAGTGGTACCTCAGAGTTGTCTTAATTTGTATTTCTCTGATCAATAGTGATTTGGAGCATCTTTTCATGTGACTAGAAATAGTTTTAATTTCTTTGTCTGAAAATTGTCTGTTCATATCTTTTGACCATTTATCAATTGGAGAATGGCTTGAATTTTTATATATTTGAGTCAATTCTCTATATATTTTAGAAATGAGGCCTTTATCAGAATCTATGAATGTAAAAATGTTTTCCCAGTTTATTGCTTCCCTTCTAATCTTTTCTGCATTCATTTTGTTTGTACAAAAACTTTTTAATTTGATATAGTCAAAATTATCGATTTTGTGATGAATGATGATCTCTCATTCTTCTTTGGTCACAAATTCCTTCCCCCTCCACAGGTCTGAGAAGTAAACCATCCTACATTTTTCTAACTTATTCATAATATCATTTTTTATGTCTAGATCATGAATCTATTTCAACTTTATCTTGGTATATGCTGTTAGGTGTGGGTCAATACCTAGTTTCTTCCATACTAGTTTCCAATTTTCCCAGCAGGTTTTGTCAAATAGTGAATTTTTATCCCCAAAACTGGGGTCTTTGGGTTTATCAAACACTAGATTACTATTGTCATTGAGTATTTTGTCCTGTGAACCTAACCTATTCCACTGATCCACTACTCTATTTCTTAGCTAATACCAAATGGTTTTGATGACGACTGCTTTATAATATAGTTTTAGATCTGGTACAGTTAGGCCACCCTCATTTGCTTTTTTTTCCATTAATTCCCTTGAAATTCTTGATCTTTTGTTTTTTCAGATGAATTTTGTTGTTTTTTTTAGGTCAGTTAAATAATTTCTTGGGAGTTTGATTGGTACAGCACTAAATAAATAGATTAGTTCAGGTAGTATTGCCATCTTTATTATATTTGCTTGACCTATCCAAGAGCACTTGATATTTTTCCAATTGTTTAGATCTGACTTTATTTGTGTGAAGAGTGTTTTGTAGTTTTGCTCATATAGATTCTGACTTTCCCTTGGCAGATATATTCCCAAATATTTTTTTAATTTATTTTATACTATTGAAAGTTATTTTGAATGGAATTTCTCTTTGTATCTCTTGCTGTTGCATTTTGTTGGTGATGTATAAAAATGCTGATGATTTATGTGGATTTATTCTGTATCCTGCAACTTTGCTAAAGTTGTGGATTAATTCTAATAGTTTTTTAGTTGATTCTCTAGGGTTCTCTAAGTAGACCATCATATCATCTCCAAAGAGTGATAATTTGGTTTCCTCATGACCTACTCTAATTCCCTTAATCTCTTTTTATTGTCTTATTGCCAAAGCTAGCATTTCTAATACAATATTGAATAGTAATGGTGATAATAGGCAACCTTGTTTCATCCCTGATCTTATTGGAAATGGTTCCAGTTTATCACCATTACATATGATGCTAGCTGATGGTTTTAAATATGTGCTACTGACTATTTTAAGGAAAAGTCCATTAATTCCTATGTTCTCTAGTGTTTTTAATAGGAATGGATATTAGATTTTATCAAATGCTTTTTCTGCATCTATTTAGATAATCATATGTTTTTTTGTTAATTTGGTTATTGATATAGTCATCCTTGCATTCCTGGTATAAATCCTACTTGGTCATAGTATATTATTCTGGGGATGATTTTCTGTAATCTCTTTGCTAATATTTTATTTAAGATTTTTGCATCAATATTCATTAGGGTGATGGGTCTATAATTTTCTTTCTCTGTTTTTGTTTTACCTGGTCTGTGTCCTAAAAAAAATTTGGTAGGAATTCTTCATTCCCAATTTTTTCAAATTTTATATAATATTTTATTGAATATTAATATTAAATAAACATTAAATAAATTAATAATATTAACTATATTAATATTTATACAATATTTTTCAAAATTTATATAATATTGGAGTTAGTTGTTCTTTAAATATTTGGTAGAATTCACATGTAAATCCATCTGGTACTGGGTATTTTTTCTTAGGGAGACTTTAAGAATTTCAATACATTCTAGTTGATTAGTTTTGGTGAATCTTTTTTTTAATTATTTTTTTAAAAAAGAAGTCTATGGATGGCGGAGAGGGGAGGAATACACCAAGAAATAATGACATGGAATAACAAAAGACCTTTTTTATTTCAAAAGAATAGATCATTTCTAACAAAATATATTTTTTGAAAGAATTACCAGATGGTCAGATAAGCAAGATATTGTAGATATAGAGTATCTTTTTTTTCCCCAGAGGCAATTGGGGTTAAGTGACTTGCCCAGGGTCACACAGCTAGTATCTGAGATCCAGATTTGAACTCAGGTCCTCCTGAATTCAGGGTTGGTGTTCTATCCACTGCGCCACCTAGCTGCCCCTCACATATCTAGTTTTCACCAACACATTCGAAAGTTGCTCACAATATCACAGCAAAAATTTGAGTTATATAAACTGCATGATAGCACAATGAAAAATGGATGGGATTTTGAAGTGTCTAGACTTAGACTGCTGAGTAATAGAACAATATCTATTTCGTAAGTAGTCTATAATAGAGGCTCTGTTATGTTCTATATTTTAGAAGTGACTTCAATGAAGGAATTGATGGCATGGTTATTAATTTTTTTTTGTTTTGGTAAGGGTGGTTGTTATAGATGATGATGATGATGATGATGATGATGATGAAAAAGATGATGGTGATAGCTAATAATCATCTTAATGTATTTTTATGGTATTATCTCATTTAATCCTCACAACAACCCTAGGAAGAAGGTACTGTTTTATCTCCATTTTACAGAGGTGGCAAATGAAGCAGATTGAGTTTAAATGACTTCCTCATGATTATAGAGCTCATAATTGTCAGAAATAGGATTTTGAAATAGGGTCCTCCTAACTCCAGGAGTAAATCTCTATCTATGGTACTACCTAGAAGTCATAAACAACATAAAACTATGAAATATGCACAATGTATAGCAGAATTAGAATAAAAAAGTTCTAAGCAAATTAGAATAATGAGCCAAATTGAATAAGAATAAATATAATGCCCTATATTAGAGTTCAAGAAAAAACTTTACTAGTACTAGATGGAAGAAGGTATTATTAGAAAACAATTTTTGTGGGGAAAATAGCTGACATAGTTAAATAAACATTATGAAAGGTACATTGATATTAGCTTTTTGTCCATCATTAGTTAAATAATAGCTAAGTAGTGCAGTGGGTAGAGTGCTGGGTCTGGAGTCAGGAAGATGTATCTTCCTAAGTTTAAATATGACCTCAGGTACTTACTGGAAGGGTGACCCTGGACAATGTTTTATCCAGTTTGTCTCAGTTTTCTTGTCTATAAAATGAGTAGGAGAAGAAAATAGCAAGTATCTCTGCCAAGAAAACCTCAAATGGGGTTAGAAAGAGTCAGACATGACTGAAATGATTCAACAACAGCAAAGTTCCATTGAACCCTACTTGTCTATACAGAAGACTAAGTGAAGCACTACATTTCATATGGGAACATTAACAAACTTCAGGAAAAGGTGATGAGAACAATAAAAGAATCATGATGCATAATGTTTAGAGAATATAAAACTTAAAGAATGTCATCACAATTTTCTTCAAATATATTTGAAGTATTTTTAAAAACAATCACAATACAGGAATATTTTTTCCTATCTTGGCCCCCCAAAACAGAAGCATTTCATCATGCTTATATATAGTTTTCTATTCCTCTGCAAGGTTTATACCTCACTTTCTTCACAAAAGCTTCACTACAGAAGTAGGCAAGCATTAATATCTTCTTTGCATTGATTGAGAAATGAAATCAGAGAGGTTAAGTGAATTGACAAAGGTCACAAAGACCTTTGAAGTATCAAATTTAGTACTGAAATCCAGTTTCAGTGATTTTTTCCCACAACATTCCATTGATTGAGCTCAATGTAAGTCAACAGAATGGCACAGAAGCCAAACATGGTAGCATAATCATACTTTAACTGAATGGTGGCAGTAGAATTTTGAAAAAGACAAGAGGAAGGGAGATGAAAGAATTGAAGTAGTATTTCATGAACAAAAAGCCATCTTTATTCATATATGAATCAGCATAGGGAACAGAGGAATGCAGAAAGTCACTACATTGGGGAAGGTGGAGTGAAGAGATGAGGGGAATCCAAAGTTTCCTTTTTGTCCATTCTGGGTAAAAGAAGCATGGCTTGAAAGGAGTGTGTGTGTATGTGTGTGTGTGTGTGTGTGTGTGTGTGTGTGTGTGTGTGTGTGTGTGTGTTAGTGGATATATATTTTTCAATCTCTTTATTGAAGTGGGGGAGTGGAGGAAGGTTGTTATGGGAAAACCAGGAAAAGGCATGGAGAAAAGGATGTAATGAGAAAAGTAAAAATTGAGTCTCTCAGGGAAAGTCAAATTATATTTCAGTGTGGGTGACTTTGCATGACAAAGACTCTTAAGATGGGTTCCTTTCTTGGTCATTACAGGAGAGAGGAGGCAATCTGGTATTAAGGAAAAAGTTTTGACCCTGGAATTAAAAGATTTTAAGTTCAAATTTAACCTCTGATGTTAACTCTTTATATGACTTTGGGCAAATAACTTCATCTTTAGGAATCCGTTTCCTTATTTATAAAATTAGGGTGTCAAAACAGAAAATTCATGTGGTCACTCCTGTCTCTAAATCTATGATTCAGACTTCAAACTTTTTCTAAGCAAAATTTTTTCTTCTCTTCATTTCATACTATTCTTAAAAAACAGAGTGTCATAGCCCTCAAAGCTTTCCAGTAGAGAAGATAAGAAAATGGAGGAGGGAAAAGTATTGATCCAAACTTAGGAAGTACTGACTTTAGGATGGGCAGGTTGGGAATGAAATGGCATCAAGAAGGACTTATAATAAACTATGATAAATGTTTTTGAGCTCTGTGACATGGGATATAAAACAACTTCCAGAACACCTAACCATGTTCATTATGAATGTAAATTTTAGGGTAAAGATATTCAAAAGGATATTCTTCAAAAAAAATACATTCCTGAATTCTTGCATTATGAATGCACACAGATATGCAAATACACAGGCTGAAAAAGAAGGGTAAAAGTTGAAGGTGAAGTAAAATTGATACTTCATGAGGAAAGTGTGCCACAAATTCAGTTAGTGAAGAAAAACAACAATAGGGCGGGTAGGGAAAGTTCTAAACTATATTTTTATTGGGACTATAAATGGGGTAAAAGAGATGAGGTAGGTACAGAGATAGAGACACAGAGAAAGGTAGAAACAGAAGAAAGGAAGGAGGGAGAAAAGGAAGAAAGGGAGGGAGGGAGAGAAGAAAGGAAAGAATGACAGGAAGTGAAGGGAGGAAGAAAGGAAGGAAGGAAGGACAGAAAGAAGGAAGGAAGGTAAGAAAAAAGGAAGGAAAGTAGGAAAAAGGAAGGAAGGAAGGAAGGAAGGACAGACAGAAGGAAGGAAGGTAGTAAGAGAAGGAAGGAGGGAGGAAGAAGAGAAGGAAGAAAAGAAGGAAGGAGGGAGGGAATTAGGGAGGAAAGGGGGAGGAAAGGAAGGAAGGAAGGAAAGAAGCAGGAGGGATCTAGGGATTAAAGAAAGGAAGGAAATAGGGAGTGAGAGAAAGAGGAAGGGAAAGGAGGAAAGAAAGAAGAAAGAAAATAGAAAGGGAAAGAAGGAAGGAGGAAGAGAAGAAAAGAGGGAAGGAAAGAGGAAAAGAAGGGAAGAGAGAAGAAGGATGAAAGTAAAGAAGTAGAGAGGGAGGAAAGGAAGGAAAGAATTAAGGAAGGAAGGAAGAAGGAAAGGAAGGAAGAAAAAAGGAAAGCAGAGAAGGAAATAAAGAAGTTGAATGAAAATGAGTGAGGAAAAGAAAGAAGGAAGGAAGGCAGGAAGGAGGGAAGCAAGGGAGAGAAGGAGGGAAGTAAAGAGTGAAGGAAGGAAGAAAAGAAGAAAAGAAAGAGGGAGGTAAAGAAAAAAGAGGAGAAGAAGAGAAGGAAGGAGGAGGGAGGGAAGGAGGAAGGGAAGGAAGTTGGGAGAGAGGGAGAGACTAAAAAAAGGAAGGAAGAAGAGAAGGAAAAAGAAGAAAAGGGGAGAAGGGAGGAAGAAGGAAGGAGAGAATGAATGAAGTAAAGAAGTAGAGAGAGAACAAGGGAGGGAGGGAAGGAAGAAGGTAAGCAACAAGGAAGAAAGGAAGAAGGAGGGAAGGAAGAAAGGAGGGAAGAAATGAAGGAAATAAAGAAGTTGAGGGGGAATGAGGGAGTAAAAAAAAGAAGGGTAAAAGAAAGGAAGGAAGGAAAGAGGGAAGGAAGAAGGGAAGGAAGGAGGGAAGTAAGTAAAAAAGAGAGAAGGAATAAATGATTGAAGAAAAAAAGGAAGAAAGCAAGGAAGAAAAAAGGAAGGAGAGAGGGAGGGAAGAAAGAAAGCAAGCAAGCAAGAAAAGAAGGAGGAAATAAAGGATGGAAGGAAGAAAGGAAAAAAGTAAAGAAGCATAGAGGAAGCTAGGAAGGGAAGGAGGGCAAGAAGGAAGCAAGGGAGGAAGAGGAAAGAAAGGAAGAAAAGAAAGAAAGAGAAAAAGATGGAGAGAAGGAAAAAGGGAAAAAAGTTGCATGGGACAGAAGAAAAGAAAGAAAGAAGGAAGAAAAAAGGAAGTAAAGAAGCATAGAGGGAGCTAGGGAGGGAAGGAAGGCAGGAAGGAAGCAAGGGAGGAAGGAGGGAAGAAAGGAAGGAAAGAAGGAAAGAGAAAGATGGAGGGAAGGGGGAAGGGAAGGAAGTTGGGAGGGATAGAGGAACAGAAGGAAGAAAGGAAGGAAGGAAGGAAGGAAGGAAGGAAGGAAGGAAGGAAGGAAGGAAGGAAGGAAGGAAGGAAGGAAGGAAGGAAGGAAGGAAGGAAAAATTATTATAAAAAAGAAAGAAAACTTTTAAAATTATAAAAATAAACCCAAAGATCATGGGACAAGTAGGATATTGGAATGGAGTTCAGGACATTATATAGTAAGAAGCTGGAGAGAAAAATAAGTGAATAAAATATTTATTAACTATTTACTCTATGCAAAGCACTGTGCTAAGATCTAAGAATACAAATTGAATGATAAGACAGCCCCTATTCCCAAAGAACTCACATTCTACCGAGTTGACAAAAATGGAAAATTTTAACTCCAGATCAGATGCAAAGGTCCCATCATCCTTAAGTTTAGCCTAACTTCCTCTTCTTTGATGTCCTTTCCACTAGTAAAATAACATCATACTCTTTTGTTAAATCATTTGACATTGGACAGCCTCTGATTTCAGGCTACTCGGCTATCTCCATTAGTTTCTTACTGGAGAAAGAGGTAAAGTAGTGGTGATGGCGGAGCCAAATGTGTGACCCATACAGTTTTTATCTCCCTTTCAAAATGCCTTATTGCATAGACTAGCATAGCTTCTCATCTTAAATTTCAGGGACCAATACCTGATATAAAAAAGAAAGAAAAAAGTGGGGAGGAGAGATAAATAAAAATGAAGGAGAACCTGCAGGAATGTAATGAATATTTAAGATCATATAATTCAGAGTAAAATAGTCAAATCAACAAACATTTATCACTTACTATGTGCCAGCTTCCATGATGAGTGCCAGATAGACACAGAAAAGTAAAAAAAAAAGTTCCTATTCTCAAAGAGAAAGAGATG
>JAJPUD010012049.1:31928-51234 GCA_023553655.1 Myrmecobius fasciatus
ATATATATATATACAAGGTAAATGGAAGGTAAAATCAGAGGAGAATTAGGTCATTAGGGGAATTGGGAAAAGAATTCCACCAAAAGGTGGGGTTTGAACTAAGTTCTCAAGGAACCTAAAGATTCCAAAGGAGGCAGACATAAGGGGGTAGAGTATAACAGGTATGGACATCAGCCATGCCAACATACAAACATAGGAAAGGGAGTGTCTTGTGATAGAAAAAGCAAGTTGGCTAGCATAGTTGTACTGCATAAAGAATATTAGCTTAGAGTGTGAACAGAAAAATTTGCTTCTGTTTGCACTAGGACACATAACTTAATATACTAATTTCCAGGGATAATCCATATGTTATTTATAAAGAAACACTATTAGGTCTATTGCTATCAGATTCAGGACTTTTATTTAGCTCTTCATATTAATGAGATGGTATAAATTTGCAAGTTATTTTGAAATAGAAGGAGAAAGAAAGAAGAATTTTAATTATTTCCTTCCCCCTCAAAAAAAAATGTTCTGAATGCAGACATGGTAGGTTTCAAGTTTTTGAAAAACTGCCTTTTCCTATAAGTAAAACATGTAGGGACATTTTTACTATGGGTCAGCATGTAACTTCTAAGTTCATTTTAAATGTCATTAGATTTCATAAACTACAGTGCTTATAAATAACATGGAGGAAGATTTTATAGCCAAGTCTAGATTCAAACAAAAAGGAAAATTCAGCCGAATTTCCTTGAACTTGGAGATCATAATTTCAAAGACTTAGAGTTTGAAGAGACCCTACAAGCTTTTTAATCCAATCTCCACATTTCACAAATGAGAAAACAGAAGCCCTGAGAAGTTCAGTTACCTTAGGTCACTGAAGTGGTAAATGTCAATACATGCATTCAAACTCAAATCCCTTGAACACAAATCTATTTATGCTAAGATGCCAAGATTTTACAGCATGCTATATAGATTAACATTTAAAAAAAATCAGATGTCCATAATGTGGAATAGCCTGGTTCTCTTTGGTTATATTTTTTTTTCCTCTCTGTCTCTCTCTGTGTGTCTCTCTCATCTATTAAGAAATACAAAAACCTGAGTTTAAATTCTGCCTCAGTCACTATCTGTGTGAGCTTGCGCAAGTCACTTAATTTGTCACTTAACTTTGTCTGATTTAGACATAGTAGAAATAGAAATGATAATAATAATATCGCCTATCTCCCAGGATTCTTTTCAGGATCAAATGTCATAATATATATAGGACACTTAGCATAAAGGCTGGTTCACAATAGCATAAATGCTTCTTTTCTTCTTGCCTTTCTTCCCTTCCTTCCTTCCTTCCTTTTTTCCTTCCTTCCTTCTTTCCTTCTTCTTTTCTTTCCTCCCTTCATTCTTTTCTTCCTTCCTCCTTCCCTTTCTAGTCCTATAGAAATCCAAGGCCTACAGCTTAGAAATGATTAATTCCCTTATGTTCAATTATTTTGTATATTAGTGAATGATGTCTGAACCTCAGTTTCCTCATTTGTAAGATGAGAAAATCTATTTATCTCTGAGATCTTGCTCAATTTTAACTTCTTATGGTTCAAGGAGCCAAACCAGTTAGGTAAAAGGAAAAAATTGTCCTGTGACAATCATGGGAGTATGGTAGAGGGGGGTCTATCTTATACATTGCTTAAAATATTATTTCCAGAGTCCTTCTTAATAGACTAGTCCATCACGTGGAAGATGGTCATCTACCTGAGAGCCAGTATGGTTCCAGAAGGGGTTGAGTAACAGTCAATATTGTGTCTACAACTGCACTACAACTCCACAAAAAATGCCAGGATCAGAACAGAGGTTTATACATAAGTTAATCAAGACTTTTGAAACTGTCAGTTGCAAGGGCTTATAGAAAATTATCTCAAAATTTGGTTGTCTGAAAAAGTTCATCAGTATTGTTCAGTTTTACAATGGCATGCTTGTCCAGGTTCGAGATAATGGATGATTCTCTCATATTTTCCCAGTCACCAATGAGGTGAAACAAGGCTATGTGATTGCTTACATCCTTTTTTAATATAATGATTTCAACCATGTTGTCAAATATCTTCAATGAGGATGAATATGGCATCAAGATCAGCTATTATATTATTAGTAAATTCTTCAAATTGAAAAGGCTACAAGCCAAAACTAAAGTGGATAAAGTTTTAATGTATGATGTTTTTGTTTGCAGATAATTGTATAGTCAATGCAACTTCTGAAGTTGAGATGCAAAAATATATGGAACTATTCTCTGCTATTTGTGCTAACTTTGGTCTAACAATTAACACCAAGAAAATACAAATCCTCCATCAGTCAGCACGACACCATCTACATGTGCAACTATTGATTATAGCAAATAGAGAAGTTTTGAATGCTGCGGATAAGTTCATTTACCTTGGCAATGTTTTTTAGGAATGTATACATTGATAATGAGGTTGACACATGCATTGCCAGAGCTAGCTCAATGTTTCCGAGGCTCCAAAGGAAAGTGTGGAATAGAAGAGGTATTAGATTGATTATCAAATAAAAGGTCTACAAAGCCATTGGACTGAACTCCTTGTGTGTATGCCTGTGAAACCTAGTGACCAGTACCATGCCAAGAAACTGAACCCTCCATTTGAATTGTCTTAGGAACATTCTGAAGATCACCTAATAAGATACCAGACACTGAGGACATTTCTCATAGCATTCAAACTCTGCTTCAGAGTGCACAATACTGTTGGAGTGGTGTTTTTCAAATGCCAAATGTACACTTGCCAAAAAGACTACTTTATGGAAAACTCACACAAGGCAAGTGCTTGTGTGGTGGTCAAAAAAGTGATAAAGATGCTTTAAAGGTCTCTCTTAAGAACTTTAGAACTGATTATGTGACATGGGAGACACTGGCACAGAACCTCCCAGGATGGTATGCCTTCTCCAGAGAATGTGCTGTTCCAAAACAGAATCACAGTAGTTCCAAAGAGATGTGAGATGCACAAACTGAGAGAATCTACACCAAATGTTCATGCTGACTATGTGTGCCTAACTGTGGTAAAGGATTATTCCCAAAGTCCTCTTTCTATAGACCTAGAAGATGATCATCTACCTGAGAGCCAATATATATCTTCAGAAGGGATTGAGGAATAATTGATATGGTGTTTGATGCCCTAAAACTCCAGGAGAAATATTTGTATTCTTCTGATCATCCATAGCCATGCGTCATAGCCAGTCACAATGTAACATGATTCTAACATAATGATGTCATTTTGATGCTCTTTGAAAATTAAGAACAACAATGTTGTGGCCATCAAAAGGAAATCTACTCATGTCATCAATTCCAAAGTAATGCTGGCAAAGACTATGAAGAGATAAAGGAGAAAAAGAAATTTATCAAACCACACCAATGTGAATCACACAGCTTTTTGTTCATCCAAGATGAAAAACAAATGGAAAAACTGGAACAACTTATCTAAAATCATGAAAAATTGGATTTTATCCCAAGATCCAGTACCCAGATAAACTATGCATGATATTTTAAAGAATGATATGCACATTTGAAACTCCATAACTCTTCCAACAATTTATATAGGAGAAAGAAAATACCTAATCTGGTCTTTGATATTCAAATCAAACCCACACAAGCAAAATTTCCAGATAGAGAAAGAAGGATGGCCTGGATCAACTTTTAAAATGCTTATTCTAAAAGGGAATTTAATGTACATGTTATTGGGTTAGAAAAAAAAAACAACAACAACAGGAGATTTGATCTAAAAGCTTGAAGGGCTTGAGAGGAAACATCAAAATGATGGAAATGTTCATATAATTGAATATTTCCCTATTGGAATCACCACAGAGCACCCAAATGATATGGACTTTCATTTCATTTTCAAATGCCAAAGTTGGAGGGAGGAGAGGTAGATCAGAACTCAAATGAGTAACTGCTAAGTATGGGAAACAAACACACACAAAAAAAATTCTTTACCAGCTAAGGAAAGGATTGAATTCTATGACTTTAAGTCTCAATCTATAATCCTTGGATCCATGGAAGCTTATCCTTCTAAAGCAGATAAAAAAGTTAAAGCAGAAAATTTGGGGCAGCTAGGTGGCACAATGGATAGAGCATCAGCCCTGAAGTCAGGAGGACCTGAGTTCAAATCTGATCTCAGACACTTAACAGTCTCTAGCTGTGTGACCCTGGGTAACCCACTTAACCTCAATTGCCTCAGCAAAAGGAAAAAAAAAAACAGAAATTTTTATTTTTTTCATTTTATTGATTTATTTATTGCTGAGGCAGTTGAGGTTAAGTGACTTACCCAGGGTCACACAGCTAGGGGATGTTAAGTGTCTGAGATCCGTTTTGAACTCAGGTCCTCCTGACTTCAGGGCTGGTGCTCTATCCATTGTGCGACCTAGCTGCCCCAAAACAGAAATTTTTACATAATATTTACTAGAAAATATTTTCATACTTTTTCTGCTTGTCTAAAATATTCTTGAATTTTTTAAAAGCCTCACTATTGAAGGAGCAATCTATAACTATAATCGATAATCTATAACTATATATATATATATATATTTCCCTCCCTCCTTTGTTCTCTCTCTCCTCTCTTTCTCCCCTCTTCCTTTCCTCTCTTTCTCCCCTCTCCCTCTCCCTCACCTCTTTTTCTTTCTCTGATGGACATGGCTTTTTTCAATAAAAAGGTGATTCAGGCCAGTTTCAATGGTCTTGTGCTGAAGATAGCCAGAGAGAGGACTGTGGGGACTGAGTGTGGATCACGACATAGTATTTTCACTTTTTTGTTGATTTTTGTTTACATTTTATTTTCTTGCTCTTTTTTCCCTTTTTGATCTGATTTTTCTTGTGCAACCTGATAGTTGTGGAAATATCTATAGAAGAATTGCACATGTTTAACATATATTGGAATACTTAATGTCTAGGCAAGGTAGTGGGGGGAAGGTAGGGAAAAATTTGGAACACAAGGTTTTGCAAGGGTTAATGTTGAAAATTGTCTAATGTTTTGAAAATAAAAAAGCTTTAATAAAAAAGAAATGTTACTTCAAGGCAAAAAAGAAAGAAAAAAAGTGAATCTGATCCTTTTCTGTAACTGTGCAACTTCACTTAAATCCAATTCACCTGCAAGTCAAGATAGTCTTCTGTGATGCCATTGGTCTTCTTTGAAAACAAAGGAAGAACAACAAAATCTGTTATTTATGTATTTGCATAAAATGGATGTGCATATTTATGTATGTGTTATATGTATGCATCTACCTATTTATCTATCTTCCTACAAATCCATGTAGATCTAAGACTCATGTGTGGTGTATGAGTCACTCTGTAAAGCTAATCACAGCTAGAGTCAATCTCCTTTGAATTGCTTTAACAAAGTGTGTTGGCCAAATACCTTAAAACACGAACTTTTAAGTAGGATATAAAAACAAAATTTCTGAAGCAAAGATCCCTTTACATATATCACAGATATTAAGCCAATTTGTCCACAAAAATGGAACCATACATCAATGTATAAGTTACTACACAGTGAAAGCATGGCCCCTCAGTGTTCTAATAAGCATACATCTAGAAGCCAAAGGCAGGCACATCTCACCTTTACTGTATATCTTTAGACATGGATCATCTGTCTTTTCAGATGTTATTAAGTGGAACTAAAGACAGATACATTTATGAATTGTGCTGTTTCTATACAGGGGGTAATGAAATGTTTCACTATGGTACAGGCAACAAAAAATGGAAGGATTAATCATTGACACCTTGATAAACGCTAAGAAAATGACCTTATTATTGTGATAATAGGGGATACCATTTTTAAATGCCTGATATGTGCCAAGCACTGTGCTATGGATAATATAGAAATAAAAAGAAAGATAATTCTTGCCAGCAAGGAGTTTACAATGTAATGAAATGGATGATACACAATAACAGATGAAAAGCAAGAGTGAGGATAAGGAAAGAAGGTATTCAGGAGAGAGTATAATGAAGAAGTCCAAAGAAATTCAAAAGTGATGAAGACTTAGAAGGAACTTCAGATTGAGCAGAATATCTCTGCTCTTTGCTCTAAAGAACTTGAAATTAGAGCTAAGAATCTCTTGCTGCAAATGTAGACATACAATTAGGACATTTTGAAATAGAAAAAGCTGAATAGGCTTTTGCTGGTTGGTATCTGGGGAAGCCTTTTTTTTTTTCCTATAAGAGCAATAAAAAATACTTCTGACTTTAAATTTAAAGATCATGGCAGAGCCCACTCTTCCCATAAGGATGATAATACAATATAGGAAAAGATTTCAGTGCAGTCAGAAAATGGGTAACGGAGAAGAAACTTCATAGTTACCTACCTAGCAGGTTTGGGCCTGATCACATTTAGCAGACACCGCACATTTTAGACTATATTAGAGAAATGTCCAAAGGAGAAAAGAAAGGTGTCCAGAAAAAATAGTGATGACTTTAGTGTCTCTATATTGATAAAGATCAGAATTGCTCCTCCCCACGTGTGAGATGGCTATACATACTACCTACATGTTTTTGTGAATTCTCCTTAGATTTGTCCACTCTTTCCACTGATAACATCTACTCATGAGAAAATGTACCATCGTTTCATTGCTTTCTTTAAGACTATGCCATTTCATTAATGTTTGCTTTTCACATTATGTCCCCTATTAAAATTAAACACCTGATAACTTGAATGTTTGTGGTGGGGAGAAGGGGAAACATATAAGCTATGATTTTAATAAATATGTATAGTATGCTTTCTAGAGCCCCCAAGTTAGGGTGCCAAAATCTACTATCCTTTCTAGAGCCCCTAAGTTAGGGTGGCAAAATCTACTATGCTTTCTAGAGCCCCCACATTGGGGTTCCAAAATATATCATCTAGACTAGCTCTCTGGAGAATTTTGGGACCAGCCTGAGTCCTTGGTCTTAGCAGAGGAGTGATAAGGCTGAGACCCACAAGGATGATCAAAGATGGAGTCCCTTTATTTCAAGTCCTCTCAGCCTTAGTACCTTAGTACCGTTATATCACTACAGCACACTGAGCATATGCCAACTCTAGTATGATTACATCAATACAGCACACTGAGCAAGTACTAACTATAAACATCATGCTATTAATATGTAAAAGTATCTTACTTTAAGTATCCCTGCTTCAAGTAGAACACAGGTGGTCACACACACACACACACACCCATACCCACACAGTTCTCAAGAAGGCCGAGTTGCCCCAAGGGAAGATGAGAGCCCAACCAGACATTGTCAGCAGATTCCTTCTGTGCTGAAGGGTCTTATACCTCCCCTAGAGTTCCCCCATTGTCTGTGATTCTCTACAAATATGACTCCCCAGATTAATTCTAAACCTAAGGGAATTTGCTTAAAAGAATACATCTTCATTAGGGGATTTTTAGGTACTATATTGGCATGATAAAAAGATTAACACTTCTAGAGTCAGAATAATAAGGTTCAGTCCTCTACATAAAATTTACATATTCCCTTAAACCAGACACTTCAACTTCCCTCCATCAGCCTATAAAAGATGATGGATTAGAAGATTTCTAAAATATCTTCCACCACTGACATCTATAAATTTAAATTCTCTTCTAATCTCCTCTTTCATCACACAACTTGTTTTCCTTATCCATTATCCCTCTATTCCACTCCCACCCAAACTCCACCATTGACACTACATTCTTCATCATTATTAAGGAGCTCATGCATCACATCTGCCTCTGCATAAATGATGAAAAGGTTCAACTTCTTTATTATCAACATTTGAACCTCCAGGTTATTACCCACTAGAAACAATAGGACCTCTGGTAGTTGTTTTTTTTTTTTCTTGGTGGAGGCAGAGGGGAACTTAACACAAGTTAGGCCCCTTGTAGGCTCAGTAAATTCTAACAAGATGATTGAGTGATAATGATGTCATCTCAAGGTCAGAAAAACTTGAAGCCATTTTGATTCTAACCAAGTGCTTTCTTATTAAGGTTATCATTTGCCAGAAAGCTGATAACAGGAACACAAATTAAAAAAAAAGGAATACATACACATATACACACAAGAAGGGAAAAACAGAATGACAGTTAGTAAGATAAATTGGGCTTTGACTAAGAGGTAGAAGGCAGGTTTGGCCTGTAGCCTTCTAGAGTATAGAAAAGCATTTTCTAAGCAAGTTAATGTTTACCAAACATTTTCCTCATTGGGAGAAGAAGGTTGTATCAGTTTTACTATCCCCATTTTATACTTGAATAAACTAAGGAAGATCTTATTTAACATACCACCCAACAGTTATAGAGGGCATTGAGTTTACAAAGTCCTTTTAAAAATCTTATCAACATTATAATTTATTTAGAGCCAGTAACCCCATTTTGTAAAGAAGCAAAGTGATTTGTTCAACATCTCATAGTGATTAAATGGCAGACCCAGCACTGAAATAAAACTCACTGAATAAAGATCCCATGCCCTTCCCACTATACACTTTTTTGTGTCTTTAGAAACTAAAGGGCAATCAAAAGGTCATGAATGACTCCTTTGGAAAGATTCCAAGCCAAACCTGCATCTTTAATTCAAATTAACTCACAAAAAATACCAGAAGTATTTACTGTAGGGATCAAAAAGAAACAGCAAGAAGGCAGACACAGAGGGCATTAGGAAAAAAACAGAAACAAAAATATCTTCTTCTGGAATCTATAAGGTCTCTTCCAGATCTATCATTCTTTAATTCCCAAAATACAATGGGAACTTGGCATAATGACACCATGTATTTCTTCTTTATCCAAAAATCCAACAAACCCAAACCTCAGATTTCTTTGCGATGACATAAAACTTTTGTTTTGTTTTGTTTATTTAAAATTTAAATAGAAAAAGAAAAAAATTGCTGTATGCATAGCAGAATATAAGGATTCAAAAAATGAAACAATACATTTTCATTTCAAGAAAGTGTATATAATAAATACTATACATATTCAGAACTGTCCATCTTTTCTTTGCTTCCTTGTAAATTTTCTTTTCTTCTTTGTTTTGCACATTTTCCTTTATTTTTCCCTCTTTCTGCCTGCTCCCCCCCCAACCTCTCCCAAGCAGGTCATCATTACATGAATATATATTTATGTATATAGCAACATTAAACTTAAAGACACAACTGAATCACCTTTAACTGGTAATGCTACCTGTCCAGGAAACCTCCCCTGAGCCCTATCATCCAGAAATTATTTTATCTTTACTATTCATTAGGTACCTTGTATTCCTCTTCCAAATATACTATATTTCAGTTTATATTATATTTATTTGTTTCCATAAAAGCAATGTAAAAGAGTGCATATGGTGTTGAACTTATAGTAGGATTTGGCTGGAGCCAGCTTGAACCAGCTCCAACTGATTATTAAATTTTAATTGTGAGCATCTGTATCCTTGAAATTTGGCAAAAACTACAAAAGGTTAATG
The DNA here is from genome assembly GCA_023553655.1 of Myrmecobius fasciatus. NCBI lineage: Eukaryota > Metazoa > Chordata > Mammalia > Dasyuromorphia > Myrmecobiidae > Myrmecobius > Myrmecobius fasciatus. Next base: position 41,344 of record JAJPUD010012049.1, read on the forward strand.
GCAGCTAGGTGGAACAGTGGATAGAGTATGGTGCTTGAAGCCAAAAAGACTCATCTTGCTGAGTTCAAATATGGTCTCAGATTATCTGTGTGATCCTGGTCAAGTCATATAATTCTATTTATCTCAGTTTCTTCATCTGTAAAATTAGCTGGAGAAGGAAATGGCAAACCACTCATATGGGATCATAAATAGTCTAATACAACTGAAAAGCAAATGAATAACAACAGTAGCTAAGCATTTATTAGAATACCCATAACATCAAATTTAGAAGGCCCAGGTTCAAACTACCTCTAGCACTTATTGCATAATTCACTCAACCTCTGTGTATCCCAGTCAATTCTCTAGGACTCATCTGCCAAGTTATAAAAAAGTTATATGATATTCATAGAGAAAGTTCCCACACTAGAGAAATCATTCATCCTTTGCTCACTTGTGTCCTTAGTTACACCCCACTTCCACCTCTTTTCCTGATTGTCCTGGAATTTCCTTGAGGACACTGATTCAGTAACTCAACAAGCATTTACTAAGGATTATTTATACACCAGGAACTATATTGATATTTGGGGATACAAAGAAAGGTAAAAAACAATCCTTATTTTCAGGAAGCTTAGAGTCTAGTGAAGGAGACAGCAAGCAAATAACTATGATTAAGATATATACAAAATTAAATGGAGAAAACCAATAAGAGAAAAGGTATTAGCATTAAAAGATTTTAAAAAAACCTTCCTTATAAAATGCCATTTTAGCTGGGACTTTAAGAAAACCTGGCGACTAAAAGAGGGAGAGAGAATATGGAGAACATCCAGTGAAAATTCCTGGAGTCAGATGTGTGTCTTGTTCAAGGAATAACAAGGACACCAATGTCATTGGATTGAGGAGCACATAGTAAGGTTTAAGAAGATTAAAAAGATGGTAAGGGTCAAGGTTATGAAGAATTTTAAATGGCAAACACAGGATTTTGTATTTCATCCTGGAGGTAATTAAGGACCACTGAATATATTAAATAATTTTTTGTCTTTTTTTGTGGGAATTTATCCAGCAGTCTTTTCAGGTTTCTCCCCATACACAATAATCTGATTTGAAATGGATGTCTCTAATGTCTTTGGTAAATTGAGTTAGATTTAAATTTCTGGCTTCTTTTTTGGTGGTTCCCCACCCTATGATACTGACAAATTTATATAGAAAGGAATTTCAAAGACATTATCCAAGTTTTGCTGTTTAATGGTACAGATTAATATCAATCAAAGCCTTTGATATTCTCTCTGCCTTAGTCCTCAAGCATGGCCTTAATGAACATGATTCCCTAGTAGAAAAATACCAATAGAATAAAGACATTTTGATAGACACAAGAGAAACATACTAGAAACCATCTAGCCACTGTAGCTATAAAACTTTGTTACACCATTGTCCCACTAGACTCCTCTCAGTTCTATAAGCATCTTCCCTGTAAGTATGATTAAGTCCAGCTTCCAAACACCAGCAGTGAATATCCTGATTTTTCTTTTTCATATGCATTGCTTTCAGTCAATTCTTTTGTGGATGTTATACATATTTGCACAATTCTGGGTTAAATATTTTTGACAGAATGTAAGATCCTTGGAGATAAGACTATTCCATTTTTTTCTTGCTATTTCTAGCACCCAGCATAATGCCTGGCACATAGTCGGTACATAACAAATGCTTGTTTGTTCATTTATTTTGCTGGTATCTGAGCTCTTGGTTGTGGTTTCTCCTTTCTACTCCCAGAGGTCATGTGTCCAATGGATAGAAGGCTGGAAGACTTGACTTGAAATCCTACTTCAGACATTTACAATGTGTAATCCTAGAAATCTGTCTTCCTGATTTTTCTCAATTATAAAATGAGGTTTAATAGTCTCCTACTCAAAGGCTGTTGTGAGAGCATTTGTAAGCACTTAGCACAGTACCTGACACATAGTAGGCATTCAATTAATGCTTACTTTTTCCTCATTGCAACAAAGCACAATTTTTTTTCCATTCTCAAAGAATTTTCATCTCTCTTCTATTGCCCCTTAAAACTATTATGACAAATATGCATAGTCAAGCAAAATAAATCATTCCCACGTTGGCCATGTGCAGAAATATTCATCTTAGACTATATAGATAGGGGAGGGTTCAAGCATATATAATTTTAAAAGTATAGCTCACATTCATGCTTAGGACTTTAACTTTACAGATAACTTTCCAGAAAAGAGAAATTTATCTGCCTGTCCATTAGAAAAAACCACTGGGCAGACAGATATTTTAATTCACACTAAGCTGGGGAGCAAGTGGCTATATTTGCTATAGACAACACTGCATGATACTAGTTTCCAAAGGAATCATTAATCTGCACTGCCGGCTGAATAGTTTTCTTTGCAGGATGGGGAAGGAGAACGTACTTTATTCTTTGTCTAGTGTTTCTATTTTTATCTCATCCTTTCAACTAGTGAAGGACTACTATATTCAGGGTCGCCTAGTGAACCAAGTTCAGCTGGGTCATTCTGAAGGCATTATTCAAATGTTTAGTTTCTAAAAACAAGTCTTTGGACCCTGAGTACCAAGATTGCTTAAAGGCCCAAGGACACGTCACCATTATGGAGTCCATTTGTTTTTCTGCATCCCCTTACAGGACTGCTGGACACAAAACTTGGCTGGTCACCTAGAACTTATTAGTTTCTTTCCCATCCAAAGTACAGATCTGTCTTCCAAAACCACCATCCCACACAGTTAATGAATATTCTCTTTGTTAAGAACACATACACACACCCCATATTCATATTCTCAACTGGAGAAGAACAATATCTAGTAAGTTAATTAATCTTTGCTTCAGTTCAAGGGCATGATTATTTACTTACAACCTTGGAATGCTGCAGTGCAAGAAGGTTTTGTTATCAATGTAGAGCACCCAGCAGGTGGTGATGAGGAATGGGGGGTGGGGAGGGAGGAGAAGGGGAGAAGGATTTTCTAGGGAGAGAGGCAACTCCAAACCTAATGAATTTCTCAGTAGTCAAAAAGTTCTTTGGGTATCTTTTAGGAACTCACTGTACTAAAAAAACAACAACAACAACAACGAAAAGCTATAATGTATGGGGACCAAAAGATTCTTCCACCTCCACCTCCTTTCTCTCCCTTCTTTGGTACTATCCTCAATGAAACTGACATTTTTGCTCTGAAAGAATAATTTTTTGCCCTATCCATAGATAGCTTCACTCAAGAAAGAGATATAGCTCAGATTTCAGGGACCTTATATGGGAAAATTTTGTTTTCTTTACCTTTCACAAAACAAATTGTTATTCAATTAGTTCAACTCTCAATTGATGGTGGGGAGCAATAAGGTGCTAGATTCTCTTCTCAGCTTTGGCAGTAATTGTGGCATCTTGGGGGAAGGCTCTTCCCTCTGTAGACCTCAATGTTCTCATCTAAATCATGAGAGAATTAAACTAAATTAAACTAAAATATTTATGCAACTCAGCTCTGACATGCTGAAGTTCTGTATTCCCAAGATCTCCTCCAGCACTGATATTCTGTCTTCTAAAATTCCAGTATAATTTCCTAAGTCTAAAATTGTATCCCTTCTTCCCAACTCTGAGTTATTGTTCCTCAGATTCCAAAGTTTCTTACATTTCTGACATTCAATGATTCTATGATTTCAAGAACGTTTTTATGATGTTGGCTTCCCCATAATGTCACAATCCACCTATTATGGTGCTCCTGAGTCACCAGACAGTACAATTGTCTTAAGAAAGTCAAGTCTGCCATAAATTCTACATATATATGTATGTATATATATAGATAGACATATATTTTTTCTATATATATATATGTGTGTGTGTGTGCAATTTTCTCTCTCTATATATATATAACCATATATATATATATATATACATACCTATATATATATGTGCAATTTTTAAAATTTTCTCCCCCTCCTTACTCCTCCCATTAGAAATAAAAACCCACAGAAAATAAATAAATGAAACATTTGTGACAAATATTCATAGTCAAGAAAAACTAATTCTTACTGGTCATATTTGAAAATGTATATTTCATTCTGCCTTTCTTAGGTTCAAATGCAAGCTTTCCCATTTATATATAATCACTTAGAAACTATTAGTTTATGACCAACTCTTGGGCAAGTTATATCACTATTTTGGATGTCAGTATCCTTCTCTTTAAAATGAGAATGGTGATATTTATACTCACCCATTCATAGAATTATTATGAAGAAAGTGCTTTGGAATCTATAAACCCTTTAATTAAATTTCAACAGATCTATGATCCTATTGAAGTAGGAATCATCTATATTGATGCAAATCATGACATTTCTGGTCCTTCTCATCCTAGAAGATTTATGTTCATGTTCTCTTATAGATTCTTTAGAGATAAACTTTCAATGATGTCAGAGTTTTCTATATTTCTTAATATATTCTATAAATTCCAGCACAGAGATTAGGTTGTCTACCTATAGTTCTGTCTTGATATGCCTCACTTTCTTTTTGTATCACACAGTTCTTGGATGTACTTTCCCCTCTACCCCAGCCATGAAAACTGAGCCACCTAGACTCAGTCTAAAAAAAAAGTATTTGAAAGAGTAAGAGTGAGATCACTAGAACTGCACATATTTAACCTATATCAGATTGCTTGCTGTCTTGGGGAGGGGAAAGGGAAATAGGGAAGAGTGGGAGAAAAATTGGAACACAAAGTTCTGCAAAAGTGAATACTGAGCACCAGCCCTGAAGTCAGGAAGACCTGAGTTCAAATCTGGCCTCAGACACTTAACACTTCCTAGCTGTGTGACCTTGGGCAAGCCACTTAACCCTAATTGCCTCAGCAAAAAAAAAAAAAGTGAATGCTGAAAACTATCTTGCATTTATTTAGAAAAATAAAATACTATTAAAATTTTAAAAAGTAATGTCACTTAAATTCCTCCAACTATGCCTTAAGAGACAACTTGGTTACAAGTGTTCAATGCCTTTTTGATCCTTTTCACAGAATTTTTATGGACTTACAGTTACTTTAATTTATTAATAAACCCTCATATTCTTATAATACTTTAAGGATTACAGAACACTTCCCTGATCACAGCAACTTTGTCAGAATCTACTGAAGGCACTGATATATGTACTGTAATATATAACATGAAAGCATCATTATCCCCATTTTACATATAAGGGTATTGATGCTCATAGTGAACCAATCATGTCAATTATCAGAACTAGGCTTCAAACCTTAGTGTCCTGGGTCTGGTGTTCAAAAAAATATTGTAAGAGATGACTGTATCTGTCAGAAACACGAAGAGACCAAGTTCCCAGGCTGTTGAAGCAATGTTTATTGTTATAAGTGCCATAGATACAATATTGTTGTCAATTAGCCTCTAATGGAGTGAGGAGAAATAGAAGATAGCTGTGACATTTTCAAGATCTCTGGTTTGGATAAAAGCCTATTATGCTCCCATACTGTTCAATCCTGAAAGCAAAGACCACTGCATATTGGACTCTGTAATCCCTTTCCATTGTTTGATTCATCCTGGACCCTGTTGGCCTGTGTGCATGAAGATATTTCCGCCTGAGGGCTTCAAGGTTTTCAATTCCTCCAATACAAGGAATTTCAACAACTTCTCAGAATAACCTATGTTTTCACTCCCTAAACTCAGAGGAAATCACGTCTGTTTTAGGAAATTTTAAATTAACTCATTTATCCCAAGTCTCCACAGTTATCCTCCAATCTATCTTTCCAACTTTATTTCATTTGGCTATACCTCAAGGACTATAGTTCATCACTGCAAAAAAATCTTATTTATTTTGTATCCTCTTCTCCCACCCCCCACCCTCCATGTAGTACTCTAAACTCAGTAAATGTGTATCAAAATGTGCCCTCTACCCCTGGCTCCAAACTCTCATTTCATATTACTTTCTTTTATATAATCATCATTACACTTAAACTAGAATATTAATCATTCCTTGAACTTTTCCACCCTCTCCTTCCTTTATTTGAACTTCCCCACTCAAATTAGTCTGTTAAAGTGCTTTTCTCTTTTGAAAGCCCAGCTCAAATGTTACCTCCAATCAAACACAAAATATTTATTAAGCACTTACTATGTTTCAGATATTTGTGTTACCATTTGGGGGATACAAATATGAAAGACAGTTCCTGTCCTCAAGGAACTTATATTCCAGTAGTGGATAAAATATGTATATGCATGTGTGCTTGTGTGTATACAATATATATGTGAATATATGTATATAAATGTGTGCATGTATATATGCATATATGTATATTTGTAAGTATGTATTCAGGGAGTGGTGGCCAGGAAAAGAAGATTTAGTCTAGACATCATACGGATTGAATTGTGAGTGAAACCACAGATTATTATGCTGCCGGGTTGTTTCCAGAAGCTAGGATAATATTGATTTGATTATGGTTCACAGAGCAAGAGTAGGAGGTATAAAATGTGAGGAGGTGGGGATAGGGTGGAGAAAAAGAGGAGGGAAGAATGTCACACAGTGTCAAGGCTGTTAGCAAATTTCCTACATTGTATAATAATGATAAATGATTTCAGGAAGCTTTCTCAATGTCACCAATTAGAAGTGTCTCAATTGTCATTATGTGATTTTTCTTGCAACTCTTCTCTGACCCCATCACATTTCCAAACTCATCCAATTCTGAGTAAGAATTCTTTCTGGGGGGGGGGGGTAAAGCCAAGATGGCGGAGTGAAAAGGTGACTCTCTGCCTCTCCTCCGATCTTCTCTCAAATCAACAATAAAATAAGCCTCTGAACTGATCTTCAAGTCAATGAACTCAGAAAAATTTGGACACTGCTTGCTGATATCTCTGAAGAATTTCACATCAGGTTTGTCTAACTCGGACAGAGGGATAAACAGAGGACTCCGGTGTAGGCCAGAAGTGAGGGTGGGACTCAGCTCAGCTCATCGTGGCAGAAACTCCAAACTCCAAACTCTGAATTCCAAACACCTGGCATTTATCTGAGGCACTCGGGACACTCTGCCCTGATTGGGGGCAGGTGTTCTGGCAGACTTGCCTTGTTTAAGGAGTAATTCGGACTTAGTCCTAACCCCCAACAACCCAGCACCTTAAGTTAATTCCTCAAAGTGCCCCAGGGCAAAGATCTTCAGCCGCCATTTCAGCCACCGTTTTTTTCCCCTACCTTAAAGAGATATCCACGCTGTCTAAAAAAAAAAAAATGAAGAGGCAAAAGAGAGCTCTCACCATAGACAGCTTTTATCAAGAAAAAGAAGGGATGACCCCAGATCCTGAGGTTCCTTTAGACAAAATTCCAGAGGATGTTATTAAGGACCATCACTGGTCCCTTTTTCAAAAGGCCTTTCTGGAAGATTGCATAAAGAACCTCAAAAGAGAGATGGAGTATGAATGGGAAAATAAACTGAAATCAGTGCAAGAAGGATATGACACCCTGAAAAGAGATATGAAAAAGACACCAATTTATTGAAAAATAAAATTAGTGAAGTGGAAAAAGAGTGCAATGAACAAAAAAATTCAATTGGCCAGTTACAAAAAGAGTTTAAAAAGGTAACTGAAGAAAAGAACACTTTAAAAATAAGAATTGAAGAAATGCAAGTGAATGACTCAATAAGACTTCAAGAATCAAACAAAAACAAAAAAAAAATAAAAAATTAGAAGAAAATATGAAATATCTCCTAGGGAAAACAACTGACTTGGAAAATAGATCTAGAAGAGACAATGTAAGGATTATTGGACTTCCTGAAAGCCATGATAAAAAAAAGAATCTAAGCACTATCTTCCAGGAAATCCTGAAAGAAAACTGCCCTGAGATTGTAGAATCAGAAAGCAAAATCACCATTGAAAGAATTCACTGATCACCTCCTGAAAAAGACCCCAAAATTAAAGCCCCAAGGAATATTGTGGCTAAATTTCAGGACTACAGCATCAAGGAAAAGATTCTGCTAGCAGCTAGAAAGAAACAATTCAAATACCTAGGATCAATAATTAGAATCACACACAATCTGTCAACCTCCACATTGAAGGATCGAGGGGCCTGGAACCAGATATTCTGAAGGGCAAAGGAACTTGGATTACAGACAAGAATAACCTACCCAGCTAGAATGACCATTATCCTCCAGGGAAGAAGATGGTCATTCAATGATATAGGTGAATTTCACCTATTTCTAATGAAAAGACCAGATCTGAACAAAAAATTCGACATCCAAACACAGAACTCATGAGACGCATAAAAAGGTAAAAAGGAAAGGACTTTTGAGAACTTTATTTCTACTAGGGGGATACTTAAAGTTTGGGGGTATAATTAACTAGATATTACTTTGATAATATGAAAAACAGAACTAGAGGGGGAAAGGTTGTCATACTGGAGAAAAGAGGGAAAAAGTGGTAAAATAAGATCTAAAAAAAAAAGGAGGTAAAAACAAGGTAAAATCACTTGAAGAAGCAAAGAAAACCTAATATAATTGAGAGAAAGAGGGGAGGGAGATGAGCACTGTGTAAATCTTACTCTCATCAGGTTGGGCTCTAAAAGTGTATATCAGACATTTGATTTCACATAGAAACTTGTCTGTTGCTAGAGGGAAGTGGGAGGGAAAGGAGGAAAAGTAAGGGACAAACTAATAGAAGGGAAAATAGAAGAATCAAGGGAAAGGAGTAAAAACGGGGGAGGGGATCTAAAGGGTAGAGTATTGTTTGGGGGAGAGGGTCATCAAAAGCAAAGTACTGAGGAGGGGGGAGGGAGAAAGGGGAAAGCAAAGGGGAAAACATAACTTGGGTAAATAAGATGGCAGGAAATAAAAAATTAGTTATTTTAACTGTGAATGTGAACGGGATGAATTCTCCCATAAAGCAGAAGCGGATATCAGATTGGATTAAAAACCAGAATCCACAATATGTTGTCTACAAGAAACACATCTAAAACACAGTGACACATATAGGATGAAGGTAAAAGGCTGGAGCAGAAAATATTTTGCTACAGGTGAACAAAAAAAAAGCAGGGGGAGCAATCCTTATCTCAGATCAAGTAAAAGCCAAGATAGATCTAATCAAAAGAGATAAGGGAGGAAACTATATTTTATTAAAGGATACCAGAGATAATGTAGCAATATCAATACTAAATATATACGCACCAAGTGCAATAGCATCCAAATTCCTAGGGGAGAAATTAAGAGAGATGCAAGAAGAAATACACAGCCAAACTATACTAGTGGGGGATCTCAACCTTGCTCTTTCAGAATTAGATAAATCAAACCACAAAATAAACAAGAAAGAAACTAGGGAGAAAAACCAGTTGTTAGAAAAGGGTATGATAGGTCTATAGAGAAAGTTGAATGGAGACAGTAGGGAGTTTACTTTTTTCTCAGCAGTCCATGGAACCTATACGAAAACTGACGATGTGTTAGGGCATAAAAACCTCAAAATCAAATGCAGAAAGGCAGAAATAGTAAATGCATCTTTTTTCAGATCATGATGCAATAAAAATCACATGCAATATAAGGCCAGGAGAAAATAAATCAAAAGTTAATTGGAAATTAAATAATCTAATCCTGAAGAATGAATGGGTGAAAGAGCAAATCATACACACAATCAATTTCATTTAGGAGAATGACAATAAGGAGACAACATACCAAAATTTGTGGGATATGGCCAAAGCGGTTATAAGGGGCAATTTTATATTTCTAGATGCTTACTTGCATAAAATAGAGAAAGAAAACATCAACGAATGGGGCTTATTATTTAAAAAAAACTGGAAAAAGAACAAATTAAAAACCCTCAATTAAATACGAAATTGGAAATTCTAAAAATAAAAGGAGAAATTAATAAAATTGTAAATAAGAAAACTATTGAATTAATAAATAAAACTAAGAGTTGGTTTTACGAAAAAACCAACA